>CM035112.1:32208420-32487079 GCA_020205505.1 Panax japonicus | reverse complement strand
AGGGTAATATAAATGTTTTAAAAATAGTTTGAGTTATTATAAATAACTTTATATTTTGGCAATGGTTTCATTATAGTTTTATAATTAATTATTAATGATATTGGAATTGTTTGTTTAAATCATTTAATTATGATTCCGATGTTTGAAACTTATATCAGTCAAACTAGCTGACTTGAGAACGGTTATAAGTTCATGATTTGATGAAGAACACCTATAGTAACAGTTATGTCATTATAGGTCCGTTAGTAACAGATTTGAATTATTTTAATTTTTCAATTTCTGGAAATTCGAAAATGATTAAAATAAATGTATGATATTTATAGATGTTGAAGTACAGAATAGAGTCTTAGACTCAGTAATTACCCGATAAAGTTGTCGTACGCCGACAGATGTCAGACCTTATAAAAGAAGAAAAGGCTACTGTAGGAACATGGATGAGATATTTGAAAAATGTATAAAAATATTTCAAGTATAGAATATGAACTAAAAGTATGATCACTGTGATTATGTGAGACGTGATTAGACTATGAGCTAACTGTAATAGACAGTACTATATGTTATATATATTGTTCTAATCGAACGAATGATCTGATTATTGATAGGTTTGATAAAGAGATAGAATCTAAATTGATTTGTAATCAGCGAATCAGGCAAGTATCCTACCTTTGCATTTTCTTTATGCAATGGACATGAGTAAGAAGTTTCAGAATTTTTCTATTCTTGTACATATTATGTACGCTTTGATTATCAACATGTTAGCTCAGATATATATTCTGTTCAGTTATTTCTAATGGTTATACAAGTGTTCCCACTTGGATAATCATGGCATTTATTCACATGTTGATGCACTTTTTCAATTACCCTATACATATATGTTGAATTACATATTTGTTGAGCAAGATTAAAAACCTTCGGTTTGGACCAGGCATGTATGAACATCCTATATGGGAAGATTTTTGCGCCCAAGGCGGATATGAGCGATGAATTTCGTTCAAGTTATGTAGTATTGATCAATACAGGGTACAACGGGGCTGATCACCCTCCGAGCCCGTAAGACAGAGTGATTTGCAGATGAATTTCTGCTAAACCTTTTCGAAAATGAAAGATTGGAACCAGGCATGTATGAACATCCCTATATGGAAATTTTTGCGCCCAAGGCGATAGAGTGAGCGATGAATTTCGTTCAAGTTATGTAGTATTGATCAATACAGGGTACAACGGACTGATCACCCTCCGAGCCCGTAAGACAGAGCGATTTGCAGATGAATTTCTGCTAAACCTTTTCGAAATGAAAAGAATGTTCATAGTATGTTCTTAAACCCTATTCATGGGTGGAGCCTAATTTCAAGAATTGAAAGAGAGTTGTTATGTGAATTTTTTATCAGTACAGATTACTTCACAACTTTTGCTTCATTGTAGAATTGTTATGTAAGAGAATACTTATTTCTTTCATCTTATATATAATTGCTATTACTTGCTGGGCACTCAAATGCTCATCCTTGCTTAAACTAAATGTTTCAGTTATGTACGATCGACCTGAAGGCTCAGGCACGAACAAGGGAAAAGAAAAGCTGTTCGAATGAGATTTAGTATGAGTTAATGGTTATAGTTAGTAAGACAATGGAATCTATTGTCAGGTATTGTAAGGAATGTATTTGAAGGTCACGTACATGGGGAAGTAAACTTTGATGTATGTAATTTGAGTTCGAATGTATTATTATTAGTATTAATCAGCTTAAAGAAATGGTATCGTGGAGAACAGAGTTCGGGTTTCAAGTATCCGGATTTGGGGTCGCCACAGATGAGGTGGGTTAAGCACGCTGTTAAGACCAGCAGAATTGGTATGCATGACAACGAAAAAGATTCAATGATCAAACAACGTATAAAGACCTCACAAGATCGACAAAAGAGTTATGTTGATCTTCATCGAAGAGACGTGGAATTCAATGTTGGAGATCATGTGTTGTTACGTGTTGCTCCATAGAAAGGAGTTACAAGATTTGGAAAGAGAGGAAAGCTCAATCCTTAATTCATTGGGCCATTTGAAATCCTTGATCGAGTAGGAACTGTGGCCTATAGACTCACCTTACCGCCAAGTATGTCTCGTGTTCATAACGTTTTTCATATATCTATGTTATAAATATGTGAAAGACTCAACAACATTATTGACTTAGAACCGGACGAGTTAGCGGAAGATTTAACGTATGAAGAGGTACCTGTTAAAATCTTGGATAAAAAAGATCATATTCTACGCTCCAAGGTTATACCTCAAGTCAAAGTTTTGTGGAGAAACCACGATGTTGAGGAATGACCTGGGAGTTAGAATTTGAAATGAAGTCAAGGTATCCTCACCTCTTCGACATACCAGGTACGTACCCTAATTTAGAGGACGAAATTTCATAGAAGGGGATGTTGTAAGACCCCAACTTTTATGAATGAAGAATATTTTTTCTCGAAATATATTTTGAATATTATGGTGTGGATATGATATAATGTTATAGTTGTGGGTAATATTTACAAATATTGTAAAGTAAGTAAGTTTTATAAAATATTCGCTTGGTCGGGAAATATTCATTTTAACAGAGAATATTTTTACGACGGCACAATCATTGGTGGACCCCACAACGGAAATTTTGTCTTAGTTAGAAAATGACAGAAATATCTTTTTATAAAAAACGGCGAAAGTTTTACCGTGAAACTGTTGAACTACCCGGTAGTAAAAGTACAATAATACGCGTGGTTGCATAGTAGCACACGATATTGATTATTATATTACGAGAGAAGTCACTCAATTATACTCAATTATTTCTACAGTAATTGGTGCATAATATCTCTCATATTATTGATTCAATTATTGTTACAGTATCATCTGTATAATATTTTATATTATTAAATCAATAATTGAGACGACAAAGTTATTCATATTATTATTTGCAATATTGACGATATCTAGAGAGTTCTGTCGAGAAGGTTTAGTCACCTAATTGCGCACCAATAGGGAGACATCCTTATCGAAAAGATCTCTTTTTCCTGGGAATGATCTGGTTGTTAAATGTTGTGAGTTATAATATTAATGATGAATAAGTTTGTGTTGATTAAAGATGAAATTGATATTTCCATGTGTTGAAATTATTAGTGTTGGAAATCGACATTTATTTCGATAAGGTTATATTGACCAATCGAGTAATTAATCGGATAAATGAGTAATTAATTGTTATTAATTCACATGCTTATAACTATTTGTTTACATATATGTACTATTGATTTACATGCATGTACTATTAGGGGAGGTGGTGCAAGATTGATAATACTTGCATGACTAAATTAAAATGGAGATATAGATGAATGTACTATACTGTAACTATAGAGAGAAGCTATAGAGAGAAAGAAGAAAAGAAGTGTGCTATTTCACTATTCCAGTATCAAGTCTTCTTCTGAGGTAATGGATATTATTTTTGTTCAGTATTCACAAGGAATAATATTTTTCCATACTCTGTAGTATGCGAGTAATTATTTCGTCTCATATTCCTGATTATACCCTCATTCTGTTAAAGTATTGCTTCTATAATCCATGAAATTAGTAGAATATCCTTGATATTTGCGCTTTATCCAGTATCTTTTCAGAAAAATATTATTCTTAGCTTTCTTGATAATTATTGATCTTTTCATACCAGAATACTATTCACGAGTTACTATTTATGGGTTACTATTTACCCAGTTACTATTCACTCAAATATTAATCACTCGGGTATTCGAGACACTTTTCATGCCAGAGTACTATTCACGAGTTACTATTCATGGGTTACTATTCACCCGACTATTCAATCGAATATTATTCACTCGGGTATTTGGGCCACTTTTCATGCTGGGATACTATTCACGAGGTACTATTCTCGAAGTACTATTCACGGGGTACTATTCACCCAAAAAATATATTTCTTTTCTGTCCAAATTATTTTGATACATGAATTATTCTTGAATTTTACTTCACAAAGCAGTCATGTTGACAATTTGGATATTTTTAAACTCTGGAAAATTTAAAGTCTTTAATATTTATCCTTGATTTTGTTTGATTAATACTTATATCATTGTCGTTGTCATCATGCTTATATTGTGATGAAAGTCATCTTTGGCTTACGTACATAGATGGACTGCTGATTGGTATGATTATGACCAAGGATCATTCGGTATAATCATGACCCGTAATGTTACAAATGATGTGATAAAAGTTCTCATTGGCTCGTAGTGCATTGATGGACAGTTGTTGGTATGATTATGACCATGGATTATTCGGTATATCATGACCATTGATGATTACATGAATATCATTGGCCCGTAGTGCAGGATGATTCGATGATGTGGTTTATTTATTAAGCTGAGTCTAAGCGATAAAGTGGATGAAAAACTTTTTAAATCATAGAAGATAGTAGATATCATGATCTACTTGACTCTTCTAATGGATTGCTTGTTCCGCTGTAGTTAACTTGATATTATTGTATTTTATCAGTTTAACATTGTTAAGGCTATTGATAATTTATTCTGCATTATCTTAGTCATAATATTTCTTATTGGGCTAGTTGAGCTCACCCTTTTGCTTTCATTGTTCTTTTAGGAAATGAGAACATAGTTGAGACTAGTCGAGGAATGGAGTGACGCTCCGAGATGGTTATGTTAGTAGTCCTCACTACTTAGTGTGATAATAATGTAATGAGGATTGAATTTGAGTTTGGATATTGTCTATGAGACAAATTCATGTAAAAACTCAGCTATGTTTTGTAGTATTTTTACACGACAGTTGTATTTAAGAAGTTTGTATTTAATTTTTGTACCATTTATTTGGCGACTCAAGATGGGTAATGTATACCTATTTTGGGGGCGTCACATAAACCCTAAACATTTATTGGTCAAGCCAAACTCTTATTCTGATTAGCGTCCGCTACTGTTAGTAGTGGATGCTATGTTTTTTTAATGTCCGTTACTAATAGTAGCGGATGTCGATTTTTAATTTGTAATTATAATTATTTTTTATTTTCAATGATATAGATATATTATATGTAAAGATTCATACAAATATATGTTATGAATTATTAAGTACCCATATGTATATATATATATATATATAGAGAGAGAGAGAGAGTCCATTTAATTTTTTTTACTGGTTAGTACTTGAGAGTGAATATTAGGATCAAAAGTTTGTGGTCTGAATTATAAATGAGTATATATTTCAGTTTCAGATATGTTATTAACACGGGTACAATTACAAAAATAAATTTGTATTTTAGTTAAAAAAAAGTTGAAAAATACGAATCTGCATTAAGGACGAAGCAAAAATGAAAATAAAGAAAGAATAATAACTTATCTACAATAAATTGCTCCACCAAATAAAAATTTTCAGATCTTACTAAACGTAAACTTTTGATTAAACTTAATAGACTAAAATTTTGAGATATTATAATATAAAATTTATTACTATAAAATTGGTGTTAACTTCACCGACCGGATGCACAATTTTACATATGAGAATTTGCACATTGACAGCGAAAACTAGGATAACAAAAGTATAACCTTTTGCCCCCAAGGACCACCGCTTTGTCCCCTACACCACGTCTTGATCTCCAAGTAGGTCTGACAAAATATAGTTATGGGTTAATTTTGGTTTTCAAAATATGATTATTGTTTCATTTAAGAATTAAAACTATATTAACCATTTTGAATAGGGTTCTTTTACATAAGTATACAACAAATAGAAGTAATTACAAGAAAAGTGCATCAACCAATATATTATAAAAAGAGTGTAATTAGGACCCATATTACAAAAATAGTACAATTCACATTAATAAGAAAACCTAAAATCAAGGACAAATAATTGCCATAAATAAGAAGAAGATTTGCCCTACAAAAAGTTTAAAAATAAATAGATGTAACTTTTCATGTTCTGAATTTTTTTTATAACTATTTTTACTCATAAATAATAAAATGGTTACTTTTGTATGAATGGTTAGCTACCAACTGCATCACATTCAAACGAAATTGGTAACTTAATAAAATGAATCGGTTACCTTAGTCTAAAGGTTTGGCTACCAATTGCACTATGAAAAAACTGCAGGTGTGGATGTGAATTAGTTAATTTGGTATTAAGGTTTTGTTACCTTGATACGAAGTTTGCTTACCTTGATATGAAGATTTGGTTACCAACTGCACTAAGAAAAAATTGAAAGTGGGGAGAATGATTGATTACTTTGATATGACAGTTTGGTTACCTTGGTATGAAAGTTTGGTGTGGACATAAAGAGCCATTCTTTTATTCCCTCAAAATCAGGTGACATAAACTCAACTATTGAAGATCGTCATGAAGATAAGAAAAAGGAGAATGTCCAATGGCATTACTGCAGTGATGCTAGTTATGCCTCTGAGTTCAGCACCATGACTTCCGTCAGTTCCTTGTGCAAAAGCCTAGTCCAAAAGCATCCAAATGGCTTTGTTACTAATAGTAGTGGTTTCGAAAACACTAGTTGTAAGACCCCAAATAATTAATAATAAAATTTAATTTCCTCTAATTATTATTTTGAAATAGTAAAGGTTGATTTGATTAATGTGGATAGTTATGGGTAAAATACGCAAATATTTCAAAATAAGCAAGTGGTTAAAATATTCATTGTTGTCGGGGAATATTCGTTGGTCGTGGAATATTCGTACTGTCGGAGAATATTCTGTACGACGGCGCAACCATGTGTGGGCCCCATAATAGGAAAGCGATTGGAGGAAGAAAAACGACAAAATATAAGTTGTTTAAAATAACGGCGTAGTTGTTACCGTTTACACTGTTGGAATACCCGGTGGTTAAAACACAGGTAATAAGCGTTGTTGCACAGTAGCACAGCAGTATTGCACCAATTATTGACTCTTACGTAAGAAGGCACTACTCAATAATGGTTACAATAATTATGATTCAGTATTTTATGTTATTGGTTCAATAACTGTGCGTTGATATTTTATATTGCTGTTGTTTCAATAATTGTCATTACTACAGTATTTTTCATTATCAATCAATAATTCATATTATCTGAATAATATTATTAGATAACATTATTGACAATGTCTAGAAAGTCTTTCTAAGGAGAGGTTTGGTCATCTAATTGCGCGCCAGTAGAAGAAATTCTTATTGGAAAAGCCCCCTCTTTCCTGGGAACGGCCTGGTTGTCAGTATTGTGATTCTGTAATATTATTTGTGAATAATTAAATTATTGATTTATACGATGAGGAAAAATATTGATTTATGTGGATATAGATGGAGAAAATTTTTAATGTGACAATTGTTGAAAATTAATATTTTATCTTTTTATGATAAAATAATTCATTTAAATATATTATTATATTTTAATAATATTAAATAATGATATATTTTTACGATGAATGTGGGATATATGAGTATATGTGGAGGAGGAGTATTTTTGTTACCAAAAATATTTCAGTGGACCCCATTTTTTGACTGAAATTTGATTAATAAGCCTGTAAAATCGTTCGTTTGTTGGATTTTGGTCAATTTCTGTTTGGAATTTGGAAAAAACTTCCTTCTACAAAGTTGTAGAGAATTGAATTTCCTATAAAAATTCGGGAGATTCGAATTTTCTGGCAAAAGGGCTATTTATTGTGAATTATTGAAGTTCTGTAGCTCCAAAATAATTGATTTTTGGAAGTTTTAATTAACAAAAACGTTTTTTGTGTTGGTTTCCCTCATTTAACATGTGTAGGAGCTGAATTCAGTTGGAAGAAGTGTGCGTAGAGATATTTAGAAAAAAAATTTAATATTAATTTATTAAATTTTCTGCTTTGGTGTTCTAAGCATTTTTCTATAAATAGGATGCTTAGGTTAGAATTGAAAATCACACCAGAAACTGAAGTTTTCTCTCTCTATAATATCGAGCGTATTCTTGTGAGTATTTTGAGTATACTTTGAGTATTGCTATACGGTGTAAGTTCAAGTCATAGCCTATATCCGGTGTTTCAACTAGAAGTACTGATCTTCCGAGGTAAGGGATATTATTTTTTTAAAATGATATTACTTCTTCTAATATCATTATGCCGAAGTATTGATCTGAACTTTTAATCAAATTTGGAACTTTTTGTGTCGAAGTTACTATTCACGTATACGGCACTATTCACTGTATACGACACTATTCACGAATACGGCATTATTCATCAAAAAATGAAAATTTTTCTTTTCATCTAAAATATCTATTGTGGATACTAGCTTTGATTGTATCCATGTTTGATCATTCTTGAATTTTACACCACTATGATGATTTTTGAGGTATTTTTGGACGTGAATAAAATAAAGTACGAATCCTTAATCCTTAATCTTGTCATTTTGTTTCACTGGATTCGTTTCTTTAAAAATATTTTTCATCATCCTCAGTCTTAAATGATGATATTATTGAATATCTTTGGTCTGTAGTGCAAAGATGAATGATTTCTGATGAATATCTTTGGCCCGTAGTGCAAAGATGAACAGGTGTTTAGATGAACATGACCAACTGATGAATATCCTTGGCCTGTAGTGCAAGGATTAATATATGATTCAAGAGGTGCATTGATTGATGTTACAGGGATAAAAATACTGTTGATGGACTGTTAAATTCATAGACATTAGTAGATTTCATCCTCTACGTAACTCTTCTATGAATTAATATTTTCCGCTGCGAATATTGATTTAACATTTGTTGTCTATTGTATTCTATCAGATTTTTCCCTGTTGAAGACTAACGATAATTTGTTGTATATTATCTTAGTCATAATATTCTTTACTGGGCTAGTTGAGCTCACCCTTTTTCCTTTTTGTTCTATTTTTCTTCTCAGGAGGCGAGAATATAGCGAGTACGAGTCGGGGTATGGAATGAAGGTTCTAGGGAGAGTTGTTTAGTAGTCCTCACCATTTTTGTAAAATAATGTATCAATAATTATGATGGGGATTTATTTGTATGTGGATATTGTCTAGATGGCAATATCTGTATTTAAACTCATAGTTTACATGTTGTAATAATAAAGTTGTAGTTGTTTCTGAACCGTGTATTGACAACTCAGAATGGGTGATGTATACCTATTTTGGGGGTGTCACAGTTGGTATCAGAGCTTAGGGATATGATCTCTGGCGGAGATCGGGGAATAGAACTAGGAGGGGAGAGACGAGTAATTCCTTCGCTAGTGTGTCCTACCTAAGCTTATTTGTTAGTTGGTCAGTATATAGGGATATTATGTGATATGTGATTTGCTTAATTAACCCTTGTTTTATGGCAGTATTTAAGAATGGCAACCGAGAATGTTAACAGTGGAGTTAATGAGACCGTGGAGATGCCTGTACTTACCAACGAGGAGAACGTGCAACAGGCTGGCAATGTTCCTCCTGTGAACAACACCACTGATCAGACGATGAACGACGCAATGTTTAGAAGCTTTTTGCAGTTCATGCAAAATCAGACGAGGGAGACTCGTGTTCAAAATACAGGAGGAAATGATAGCAATTCACGAGTTGTCACAGCCAAGCAGTTCAAAGAGTTGGGACCACCAGAATTTAAGGGAAAGCCAGATCCGATCATGGCGGAAACGTGGGTCAAGCAAATTACCAAGATATTCGATGTCTTGGGATGCACGGAGGAACAGAAGGTTCCGTTCGCCACCTTTATGTTCCGTGGCGAGGCAGACTACTGGTGGGAGTCTGTGAAGCGTACCCATCCAGCCGCACTCAGCATGTCTTGGGAGACGTTTCAGAAACTATTTAATGACAAATACTTTCCTGAAAGTGTTCGTCATATGAAGGAAGTGGAGTTCATCAGATTAGAACAAAATAACATGACGGTGTCTCAGTACGAGGCAAAGTTTGCAGAGTTATCCAGGTTTGCACCTCATTTGGTGGAGAATGAGGAACGTATGACGCGGATGTTTCTGAGAGGTTTGAAACCCGGCATACGACAATATCTCATCTCTCATAAATTTTCTCTCTATTCAGATGTTGTTAATAGGGCTCAATTGTTGGAGCGAGATAACGAGTACGGTCAACCGAGGTACCACAATCAGGATCATACCAGAGATAACAGTCAACAAAACAACGATAACCAGTGGAGAAAGAAAAAGACGGACAAAAATGGTAACCACTCTGGTGGTAATTATAGCCACGAAAATAGAAGAAGCGAGTCAGGAGGAGATTTTAAAAAGAGGAGATTCAACAATGACAATGTGAAAATGGCAGCACCAGCAGCAACTGGTTCCAAGGGAGGGGAACGACCACCGGTCGTATGCTACAAATGCGGAAAAGAGGGACATATCAGTCCAAACTGCCCACAACAGTTCAAGGTATGCTATAATTGTGGAAAGGAAGGACATATCGCTCGAGATTGTACGGTAGCGAAACCAATTCCAGCGGGGACGATGACTCAAAAGACTGTCCCAGAAAAGTCAAAGTCAACGGTTCCTGGAAGAGCGTTTGTTGTGACTGGTCAAAATGCGAGGAACCCAAACGAGGTGATCACGGGTAAGCTATTTATAAATTCTTGCGAAGTTTATACCTTACTTGATACCGGTGCTACCCATTCATTTATCTCTCCTGCTTGCGCTCAACGTTTAAACTTGACTCCGGAGAAATTAGACTTTGACCTATCTGTGGAAACTCCATTAGGAGAAACTTTCATCACATCCACTGTTTATAAATCTTGTTTGATTCAAGTTGGCACCATCACCTTACCTGTTGACCTTATCTCTTTAAAGATACTTGCTTTTGATGTGATTTTAGGGATTGATTGGTTAACTACTCATCATGCCAAAATTGATTGTTTTCGTAAGGTTGTTAGTTTTCATATTCCTAATCAACCTGTTGTTCGAATTCAGGCAACTAAACCATTAAAATCAATCACTGTCATATCTAATCATAAAGCTATTCGTTTATTGAAAAACGGATGTCAAGCTTTCTTAGCCCATGTTATGGATTTAAATAAAGACACGTCAAAATTGAATAATATTCCTGTTGTTATTGACTTTCCTGACGTATTTCCTGAAGAACTTCCCGGTCTACCCCCAGAACGTGAAGTTGAATTCTTTATTGATCTTGAACCTGGTACAAAGCCCATTTCTAAAACCCCATATCGAATGGCTCCTATTGAACTTCAGGAGTTAAAAGTCCAACTACAGGAGTTGTTGGACATCGGTTTCATTCGTCCTAGTACATCTCCTTGGGGTGCTCCTGTTTTATTTGTAAAGAAGAAAGACGGGAGTATGCGACTTTGTATTGACTATCGGGAATTGAACCATGTCACTATCAAGAATAGGTATCCTCTACCTCGTATTGATGACTTGTTTGACCAGTTGCAAGGAGCACAATTCTTTTCAAAAATCGATCTTCGTTCTGGATATCATCAGCTGAAAATTAGAACTGAGGATATTCCAAAGACTGCCTTCAGAACTCGGTATGGGCATTATGAATTTTTAGTCATGTCTTTCGGATTGACTAATGCTCCTGCGGCTTTCATGGATATGATGAACCGAGTATTCAAGGATTATTTGGATCAATTCGTTGTTGTCTTTATTGATGACATCCTCATATATTCCAAAAGCCGTGAAGATCATGAGCACCATTTGAAGCTGGTACTCCAAAGGCTTCGTGAAAATAAGCTTTATGCCAAGTTGAAGAAATGCGAGTTCTGGCTTGAGGAAGTAGCATTCCTTGGGCACGTGGTGTCAAAACATGGAGTATCTGTGGACCCGGCGAAGATTGAAGCAATACAAAGTTGGGAGCAACCGAAGACGGTGACTGAAGTACGTAGTTTTTTGGGCTTAGCTGGTTATTATCGGAGATTCGTGGAAGGGTTTTCTCGAATCGCTACTCCGTTAACTCATCTAACTCGGAAGGATACAAAATTCATTTGGAGCGAGGAATGCGAGAAGAGTTTCCAAGAGCTTAAAAGGAGACTTATTTCGGCACCTGTTCTAACAATACCATCTGGTTCGGATGGATTTGTTATCTACAGCGATGCTTCGGGCAAAGGGTTAGGATGTGTTCTCATGCAACATGGGAAAGTCATAGCCTATGCCTCGCGACAACTTAAAGAATATGAGAGGAATTATCCTACTCATGATCTAGAGTTGGCAGCAGTCGTTTTCGCGCTAAAGATCTGGAGGCACTATCTATATGGGGAGAAAGTGGAGATATATTCAGACCATAAAAGCCTTAAATATTTCTTCACTCAAAAAGAACTCAACATGCGGCAGCGACGTTGGCTCGAGCTATTAAAAGACTATGACCACACTATTCAATACCATCCTGGAAAAGCAAACGTGGTAGCTGACGCGTTGAGTAGAAGATCATATGCAGGAACAAGTGTGATGATGTCAAGTATACGCATAGAGCCAACTTTAATAGAAAAAGTTAAGGTTGCTCAAGCCACCGATCCGGAGTTGATGCATATGAAGAAGAAAGTACAAGAAGGTGCTATTCCAGAAGCGAGAATCGATGAAGAGGGAATACTTCGAGTCCACTCCAGACTTTGTGTTCCTAACGACTCTGATTTAAAGTATAAGATCATGATGGAGGCACACAATACACCATTTGCAATCCATCCTGGAAGTACCAAAATGTATCGTGATCTTCGACATACATTTTGGTGGAACAATATGAAGAGAGAGATTGCAAAGTTTATCTCAACATGTTTAACTTGTCAACGTGTAAAGGCGGAGCATCAAGTGCCTAAGGGACCATTGCAACCACTTGAGATTCCGAAATGGAAGTGGGAACACATTACCATGGATTTCGTTACGGGTCTTCCTACGGTTTCTCAAGGCATCAATGCTATTTGGGTTATTGTTGATAGATTAACCAAGTCTGCTCATTTCTTGCCGATACGGGAGACTTATTCCCTTGAACGTCTTGCTCAAATGTATGTAAATGAGATTGTGAGGTTGCATGGCATGCCAGTATCCATAGTTTCGGATCGTGACCCAAGATTCACTTCAAGATTTTGGGTTAGCTTGCAAAAAGCTATGGGCACGGATTTACGATTCAGTTCGGCATACCATCCTCAAACGGACGGACAATCAGAGAGGACTATTCAAACTCTTGAAGATCTATTAAGACTCTGTGTCCTAGACTTCAAGGGCAGTTGGGATAAATATTTACCATTGGTGGAATTCTCCTACAATAACAGTTATCAGGCAAGTATAGGTGTGGCTCCATTTGAAGCATTATATGGACGAAAGTGTCGCTCTCCAATATGTTGGGATGAGGTGGGTGAAGCAACATTGTTGGGACCCGAGTTAGTACGTATAACTACCGAAAAGATCCAAATGATTCGACAACGTATACGAACGGCACAAGATCGACAAAAGAGTTATGCGGATCTTCATCGAAAGGACGTGGAATTTAGTATAGGGGATCATGTATTGTTGCGAGTTGCTCCATGGAAGGGAGTTACAAGATTTGGGAAGAGAGGAAAACTCAATCCACGATTTATTGGCCCATTTCAAATTCTTGACCGAGTAGGAAATGTAGCCTATAGACTCGCGTTACCTCCGAGTATGTCTCGTGTTCATAATGTGTTTCACATATCTGTACTTCGTAAATATGTGAAAGACCCGAACCACGTTATTGAGTTAGAACCAGATGAGATAGCCGAAGACTTAACGTACGAAGAGGTACCTGTCAAGATCTTGGATAGGAAGGAGCATGTCCTACGCACAAAGGTCATACCACAAGTTAAAGTTTTGTGGAGGAATCATGCTATAGAGGAAATGACCTGGGAGTTGGAAACGGAAATGAAAGCGAGGTATCCTCATCTTTTCGAAACACCAGGTACGTATGTCAATTTCGAGGACGAAATTTCATAAGGAGGGGAGGTTGTAAGACCCCAAATAATTAATAAATGAAATTTAATTTCCTCTAATTATTATTTTGAAATAGTAAGGGTTGATGTGATTAATGTGGATAGTTATGGGTAAAATACGCAAATATTTCAAAATAAGCAAGTGGTTATAAAATATTCATTGTTGTCGGGGAATATTCGTTTGGTCGTGGAATATTCGTACTGTCGGGGAATATTCGTACGACGGCGCAGCCATGTGTGGGCCCCATAACGGAAAGCGATTGGAGGAAGAAAACGACAAATATAAGTTGTTTAAAAATAACGGCGTAGTTGTTACCGTTTACACTGTTGGAATACCCGGTGGTTAAAACACGGTAATACGCGTTGTTGCACAGTAGCACACGGTATTGCACCAATTATTGACTCTTACGTAAGAAGGCACTACTCAATAATGGTTACAGTAATTATTGTTCAGTATTTTATTTTATTGGTTCAATAACTGTTGCGTTGATATTTTATATTGCTGTTGTTTCAATAATTGTCATTACACAGTATTTTTCATTATCGAAGCAATAATTCATATTATCTGAATAATATTATTAGATAACATTATTGGCAATGTCTAGAAAGTTCTGTCTAAGGAGAGGTTTGGTCACCTAATTGCGCGCCAGTAAGAAGAAATTCTTATTGAAAGCCCCCTCTTTCCTGGGAACGGCCTGGTTGTCAGTATTGTGATTCTGTAATATTATTTGTGAATAATTAAATTATTGATTTATATGATGAGGAAAATATTGATTTTATGTGGATATAGATGGAGAAAATTTTTAATGTGACAATTGTTGAAAATTAATATTTTATCTTTTTATGATAAAATAATTCATTTAAATATATTATTATATTTTAATAATATAATAATGATGATATTTTTACGATGAATGTGGGATATATGAGTATATGTGGAGGAGGAGTATTTTTGTTACCAAAAATATTTAAAACATGTTAAATATGTCGGTGGACCCCATTTTTTGATTGAAATTTAATTATAGCCTGTAAAATCGTCGTTTGTGGATTTTGGTCAATTTCTGTTTGGAATTTGGAAAAACTTCCTTCTACAAAGTTGTAGATAATTGAATTTCCTATAAAAAAAACGCGAGATTCGAATTTTCTGGCAAAAGGGCTATTTATTGTGAATTATTGAAGTTCTGAAGCTCCAAAATAATTGATTTTTGGAAGTTTTAATTGTTTTAATTAACAAAAAGTTTTTTGTGTTTGGTTTCCCTCATTTAACATGTGTAGGAGCTGAATTTAGTTGGAAGAAGTGTGCGTAGAGATATTTAAAAAAAAAATATAATATTAATTTATTAAATTTTCTGCTTTGGTGTTCTAAGCATTTTCCTATAAATAGGATGCTTAGGTTAGAATTGAAAATCACACCAGAAACTGAAGTTTTCTCTCTCTATAATTTCGAGCGTATTCTTGTGAGTATTTTGAGTATACTTTGAGTATTGCTATACGGTGTAAGTTCAAGTCATAGCCTATATCCGGTGTTTCAACTAGAAGTACTGATCTTCCGAGGTAAGGGATATTATTTTTTTAAAATGATATTACTTCTTCTAATATCATTATGCCGAAGTATTGATCTGAACTTTTAATCAAATTTTGAACTTTTGTGTCGAAGTTACTATTCACGTATACGGCACTATTCATGTATACAACACTATTCACGAATACGGCATTATTCATCGAAAAATAAAATTTTTCTTTTCATCTAAAATATCTATTGTGGATACCAGCTTTGATTGTATCCATGTTTTGATCATTCTTGAATTTTACACCACTATGATGATTTTTGAGGTATTTTTGGACGTGAATAAAATAAAGTACGAATCCTTAATCCTTGTCATTTTGTTTCACTGGATTCGTTTCTTTAAAAATATTTTTCGTCATCCTCAGTCTTAAATGATGATATTATTGAATATCTTTGGCCTGTAGTGCAAAGATGAATGATTCCTGATGAATATCTTTGGCCCGTAGTGCAAAGATGAACAGGTGTTTAGATGAACATGACCAACTGATGAATATCTTTGGCCTGTAGTGCAAGGATTAATATATGATTCAAGAGGTGCATTGATTGATGTTACAGGGATAAAAATACTGTTGATGGACTGTTAAATTCATAGACATTAGTAGATTTCATCCTCTACGTAACTCTTCTATGAATTAATATTTTCGCTGCGAATATTGATTTAACATTTGTTGTCTATTGTATTCTATCAGATTTTTCCCTGTTGAAGACTAAGGATAATTTGTTGTACATTATCTTAGTCATAAAATTCTTTACTGGGCTAGTTGAGCTCACCCTTTTTCCTTTTTGTTCTATTTTTCTTCTCAGGAGGCGAGAATATAGCGAGTACGAGTCGGGGTATGGAATGAAGGTTCTAGGGAGAGTTGTTTAGTAGTCCTCACCATTTTTGTAAAATAATGTATCAATAATTATGATGGGGATTTATTTGTATGTGGATATTGTCTAGATGGCAATATCTGTATTTAAACTCATAGTTTATATGTTGTAATAATAAAGTTATAGTTGTTTCTGAACCGTGTATTGACAACTCAGAATGGGTGATGTATACCTATTTTGGGGGTGTCACACTAGTGGTTCGGAAACTGTGGCTCATTCTGAGTATCAAGATTCAATCTACTCTCCTCATGGGAGTGTTTACAGAATTAGCAGAGGCGTACATATTTCAACAGTTGATGCAAAAGCATGAGCAAATGGTAGGTCAAGAATATTTGAATTCTGAGATCAGCGAGATTTTCTCAACATCAGCAAAGCAACCAAACATGAGAGCATCATTTATACACAACCTATAGAGGCCATGTTCAAGTAATGGTGATGTATGACTAACTAATATATATATATATATATATATATATATATATATATATATATATATATATATATGGGAACCCTTTCATAGCAACCGGTTGCTGTGAGTACTGTGCAACATCCCCTTTTGTACCGTTGATAAACTTATTGGAAGGCTGAGATGAAACATAAATATACCAAGCCGGCACAACTTGTACCGGCTTTTATTTTAATATGAGGACTCAACCATAGTCAACATGTTGTCAGTTTATTGAAATAAAATGAATTTTTAATATTAAATAATGCCCGACCGGCACAGCTTGTACCGGCTGTGCCTTTTTTATAAAATACTCCCAGCCGCTACAAGCTCTTACGGCTGTAAAAAAAATACCAACCGGGACAAGCTCTTACGGCTGTAAAAAAAAAAATACTAACCGGGACAAGCTCTTCCGGCTTGTCCTTGCTATTTTGTTGTTATTTTGTTTATTTTATAGCAACCGATTTCTCAACTCCAAACTCTGAACTGTCAATCGGTTGAAAGTGAGTGGGAGCTCCAATCATCCCACTTTTCAGGGGTAAAATAGGTTAAGCGAAGTTATAAAATGAAAATGTGGCCAAATGATAATCATAATTGCTACCCACTTTTAATCATAATTTCTACCCTCCATAAATTGAGTGCTTATTATTTACATTGACCTTTTCATTTCAATATTTAATAAATAAGCCCTTGAAGATTTCCTCGTAGTCTAGCTCCCAACTTTTGGAATAAAATAGCAAGGACAAGCCGGAAGAGCTTATCCCGGTTAGTATTTTTTTTTACAGCCGTAAGAGCTTGTCCTGGTTGGTATTTTGTTTTTTTTACACCCGTAAGAGTTTGTAGCGGCTGGGAGTATTTTATAAAAAAGGCACAGCCGGTACAAGCTGTGCCGGTCGGGCATTATTTAATATTAAAAATTCATTTTATTTCAATAAACTGACAACATGTTGACTGTGGTAGGGTCCTCATATTAAAATAAAAGCCGGTATAAGTTGTGCCGGCTTGGTATATTTATGTTTCATCTCAGCCTTCCAATAAGTTTATCAACGGTACAAAAAGGGGGTGTTGCACAGTACTCACAGCAACCGGTTGCTATGGAAGGGCTCCATATATATATATATATATATATATATATATATATATATATATATATATATATATATATGGGCATTAATCCACAGCAAACGTTTGCTGGAGCAAACCAATTTCTTCCCTGCCGCTACAGCCTGTAGCGACAGTCAATAACCTAATTTTCTCTCTCCCTGCCGCTACAGGCTGTAGCGGCAGTAAATTACTTCCAAAAATGCCCCCTGCCGCATGAGACTTCCCAAAGTTACAAATATTATTCTAATATTCACATACTATTATTATTATTATTATTAACAGGTCTAATAATAAAAATAAAAATATTAATATTAAACATAATAATAAAAACATAATATTAAACATATTAATATTACAATTATTATTGTAAACATACTAATATTACATAATATTAAACATATTAGCATGCTCTAATTTTTTTATAATTATGAAACCATAATATTAAACATATTAATTATATATTAATTAATATGTTTAATATTTTTACAATAATAATTATAATATTAATATGTTTAATATTATGTAATATTAGTATGTTTACAATAATAATTGTAATATTAATATGTTTAATATTATGTTTTTATTATTATGTTTAATATTAATATTTTTATTTTTATTATTAGACCTGTTAATAATAATAATAATAATAATAATATGTGAATATTAGAAAAATATTTGTAACTTTGGGAAGCCTCATGCGGTAGGGGGCATTTTTGGAATAAATTTACTGCCGCTACAGCTTGTAGCGGCAGGGGGAGAAAATTAGGCTAATGACTGCCGCTACAGGCTGTAGCGGCAGAGAAGAAATTGGTTTGCTGCAGCAAACGCTTGCAGTGGATTAATGCCCTATATATATATATATATATATATATATATACACACACACACACAAAGAATATGTGAATGAAGAAGAAGAGTGATGATTAATTAATGCAGTTGTTATAGATGAGGAGAGAGATAAGAAGTCATGGGTATAACTAATCCCTAAATTAAGGAATCCTAATAGCATACTAATTCCTTAAATTAAGGAATCCTAATTGCACTAATATTGTAAATAAATATGAAATTCTATAAATTGTGTAAAGTTTTATGAGTAAACTATTGTTGTAATTATTTTTAAAAATATAATAGAATATGTAATTCTCCCTTTTTAATATGGGTTGTGTAAGTTAGAATTATATGGTTATGGTTCAAAACCATATTAACCATTTTAAGATGTTTTGACTTTTAAACAAAACTTTTGAAAAATGAAATTTTGACCATCATAATTAAATTAATTAAGTAATAATATGATATAAAAATTATTAATATAAATAATAAAATGCTAAAAAACTATACTAATAAAATTTTAAATTGAAATTATTAATACCCTTCCATATTTAAATAATTTTCAAAATTATTATTAACCTGCTAATAGAAAGGTTGGAATCCAAAATACACCATAGTATAATTCTATGAATGTCGTTTAAATATTGAAATATATTTATAATACTTTTGTATCTAGAATACTAGAATTTACATAAACTGACACATACAGAACAACATTAGTCACCTAAAATAAGAATATGTTAATTTTATATTTAATTTGATTCATCAAACAAAACATCGTTATATTATTTAATATTTTTACTTTCATCTAAAATGACAATGATCATGTTCAAATGTTATTAATTGATAATCTATTGTAATTAATTAAACTCATGATAAATAAAAATGATATTAATTAGAAAAATATTTTTATTTCATAATTAATAAGTGGGTCTCATATTTACATTTATGTGAGAGATTTTAAAAGAATATCACTATTTACTTGGTATAAAATAACAACTCCCTTTTTATTAATATAATATACAACTATTAGTACAAACATAAATATCACACCATTTTAGTTTCAAAATTAAAATTAACATAAATTTATTTAATTTTAATTAATATTATTAATTATTTAAATATATATATATATATAATTAATACAAACCCTTTTAATTTTTTTTAAAAAAATATATATATATATAATTATGAAAAATTATAAACTATGAACAAAATTTATTCTTATAAGGAGTCAAATTAATGCATTAGTTTTAAATTTAAATATACTTTTATATTAATTTAAAATTTTGAAGTTTATTATATTTTTTAAACAAATATTTTTTTTGCGAAAATTTTGTGTGCACATAAAAATTAGACATAAAGATTACTGGTTGGAATCTGTAAAGCGTACTCAACCTGCCGCACTGAAGATGTCTTGGGAGAAGTTCCAAGAAATGTTCAACGACAAGTACTTTCCTGAAAGTATTCATCACATGAAGGGGGTAGAGTTCATCAAGCTTGAGCAAAACAATATGACCGTGGCACAGTACGAAGCTAAGTTTACCGAGTTGTCTCGATTTGCGTTCCACTTGGTTGATAATGAGGAGAGAATGACGCGGATGTTTCTAAGAGGTTTGAAACCCGAGATACGTCAATACCTTATCTCTCATAAACTGTGTTTGTATTCAGATATTTTGAATAGGGCTCAATTATTGGAGAGCGATAATGAGTCAACCCAACCAAGAGAGAGCAGCCGGCTAGTCGATAATACCAGTGGTAGCAGTCATCGAAGCGTTGACAACAAATGTGGAGGGAATCAACATGCCAGAAATGATAATCACTTCGGTGGTAATCATGGCCATGACGATAAGAGTGGACATTTCAAGAAGACGAGATTCAACAAGGATGGAAAAACCAGCACCAGCACCTGTTGTTAAGGAGAACGACCACCGGTCGTATGTTACAAATGTGGAGGGGAAGGACACATAAGTCCAAACTGCACGATGCAGTCCAAAGCATGTTATAATTGTGGAAAAGAAGGTCACCTAGCCTGATTTTGTCATGCAAAGTCAAGTCCAGCTGGGATGGAGGTATCAAAGGGTGTCCCAAACAAGACAAAACCGGTAGTTCAAGGGAGAGTGTTTGTCGTAACCTCCCAAAAAGCGAGGAATCCGAACGAGGTGATCACGGGTAAGCTAATCATAAACTCTAGCGAAGTTTATACTTTATTTGATACCGGTTCTACCCATTCCTTTATCTCTCCTACTTGCGCTCAACGTTTAAATTTGACTCTGGAGAAATTAGACTTTGACTTATCTGTTGAAACTTTGTTGGGAGAAACCTTCATTACATCCACGGTTTATAAGTCTTGTTTGATTCAAATCGGTAACCGCACGTTACCTGCCGATCTTATTTTTTTGAAAATTCTTGCATTTGATGTGATCTTAGGGGTTGATTGGTTAACTACACATCATGCTAAAATCGATTATTTTCGTAAGGTTGTTAGCTTTCATATTCCTAACCAACCTATTATGCGAATTCAAGCAATCAAACCACTAAAATCAATCACTGTCATATCAAGTCATAAAGCTATTCGTTTATTGAAAAATAAATGTCAAACTTTCTTAGCCAATGTCACGGATTTAAATAAGATACGTCAGATTTGAATGATCACTACAAAAATAGGCCTATACCAATAATATCAGCGATCGCATATCCGGTCCCTGATAATAGTGTTAGCGACTGCTATCTGCGACCGGGATAAATTCTAGTCGCTAATAGATATCAGCGACCGCATGCGGTCGCTGATATGAATTTTCCCCCAAAAAATTTGGTGCAAAACCCTGGCGCAGTTTTTTGTTGAGACTAATCTTTATCAGCGACCGCATGCGGTCGCTGAAATCGTCCACGTCATTAAAAATCAGCGACCGCAGGCGGTCGCTAATCTTCTTAAACAGATTCAGGCTCAGGCGTTCTATTGACTCAGCAAAAAGAAAAAAAACCTAAGAGAGTAATCAGAAAGGGATACAGAGGAAAACAAACTCCCTTCTCTAAGATGGTAAGTGGAATGGCGGTCCAACCATCCTGCCTTTGGTACATCCTCTCGGAGGAGGACGATAGTCTCAGTTGATGGGTGTCCGAAATTTGGTACCGGGTCCGAATGTTGCGCAACTAAACCTCGGTAACCGTGGAGGGGGTGTTGGCATGTGAAAAATGTTCTGTGTTTTTAAAAAATTCAGAAGGTGGAGGAGAGGGTTTCGGTGGTGGATTTTTGCTAGGAGTAGCAGTTGAGTTGGGGTTGGACCCCGAAGCCCCTTTGGTAGGGCTTGGGCTAGGAGGAACGGAAGTGATGGGGGTTACCTTGAGAGGGCTTTCCTGACCGGGTTCTTGAGAAGCCATTGTTGCAGATTTGCAAAGAGCAAGATCGAAAGAAAGAGATGAAAGCTCAAAAAATCTAGATTTCAAAATGAGTAGGTAAAGCTGTCAAGATTGGAGAAGAGGGTTTTTATATCAGTTGTCTCTTCAGTTATTCACCAGGCACGAGGCCGACACATTTAATGCAGGCAATGATGTTGAATTTGAAAAGATATTAACCGGATTAAATTTTCGGGTCTAAATTGTCTTATTGTTTCAAGTCTTTACCAGTTGGGCCCCGGTGAGTTCTATCTTGGGCCTCTTTTTGATCCTATAATATTCTTTTTATTATGGACTGTTCACAATTTTCTATTAAACAGTTTGTTTAATAAAAAAACTGGGGGGCAATGTTGGGCCATGATATTTTATGTACTGGACTGAGGCTCTGGACCGAATCCTTTGGGTTATTTCCAAAATAAGTCTTAAAAGTATTGGGCCTAGTCATTGGGCCGAAGAATGGGTAAACTATTTTATCCTTTGGGCTTTGACCGGTGATGATGAATAAGATAACAGTTGACCGATATGTCTGCCAGACATTAATGTGGATGGGATCTAGTCGACCAGCGGTGGCAAACAGTGATGAGATGTAGCAGGTGGGTTGCATACAGTCTGCTGAGATCATTAGGGAATGGGGAACTGTGTCAGACGGTAGTGGGTGACACAAGAAACCGGGGCATGAGAGTATATGTATACAAGGACAACTCACAAGAAAAGGTAACTGCTATTTTTCTCTCTCAATATACTAGATATTATTTTCTTCCATTGTTAACTTTATGATCGTCTGTACCGACTCTCATGTCGGAGTTATCCCCCGACGATCGAAGCCGTCAAGCTTTTCGTGTTGTCGTGTTTACTGTGCAGGATCGGACGTGTCTTACGTAATTGGAACGTGTGAAAGGATCTTGACGTTAACAACAGTGAAAACGAGGATAACAAAAGTATAACATTTTGCCCCCAAGGACCACCGCTTTGTCTCCTACACCACGGCTTGATCTCCAAGCTATGACCACCGACTACAGTACGTAGAAAATTTAATAGCTGGGGCTACAAATTTTGCATGCATAAAATATGATCATTTTTTTTTGTTTTCTCTTCTAACACGCGATCACCGGTACCATACGATTTATTTTACTCTTTTTTTCTTGTGTAATTCATTAAAGGTACCATACGTTGTACAAAAACCAAAAGGACGTATGTTTTGTTGAATAAAAGAATATTGTCGGTCATGATTAAGCCAGTTCTAAAATTCGAATAAAAAACAGGTAAAATGGCTAGCAAGCTGATGTTGATATTCTGCATTGAACCACTATATTATAACTTGGAACTTAGTTCAACTATGAACTACACAAACATTGAAAGCATTTTAATATATACATACATATATACAAGTATATGACAATAAACCTAAATTCATAGAATGCAATTACTCTCTCTCACACACACACGTATATATAATTTATTATATAATTACGTATTTGAAAGACTTATAAAAAATAAAATTATTATAGAATAATAAGTTAGTAATAAAATTTATAAGAGCATACTATTTATTATTTTGAAACAGTCCCAAATTTAGACAGTCCTCCAAAGTCAGAAGTTGACTTCATTTCTCTTTTGAATATCACCTTCTGACAAGCTCTAATTAACTACATTTGGTTTAATTTCCTACCTCCCCCGTTTGAACATTGAAGCACAATTTTTTCACCATTATCTTCACTCTTTAATTGCATCATCTTTTCTTCGAGAAAATGAGATCTATCATAACTTTTAATGAATTGAAGCATTTATGATCTCTTGTTGTTTGAAACCACGTTTACAAGTTATGATCCGAAGTTTGAAGAATTTAAGCCATAGGATTTGTTTAAAATATGATCAAATAGGGTTTTAGATTGATTCGATTCTGATTAAAATTATTATGCATTAAAAGTAGTGGGTACTTAAGTTATAGTATAACCTAATTTCATATAATAATTCTATGTTAATTTTTAATAAAATATAATCTTACTGATGAAAAGAGTGCAAAAATATGAGAGAAGCTTCATTATTATTATAGTGTAAACTAAATATATTTTATGATTGTTTAGATATTAAAAAAAAATTACTAGTATAAAGTCGTTAATTTTAAGCATCACAAATAAAATAATAAAAATTTAAATACTCTTATATATTTTTTAGATACTCACTAGCTTATCTCACTTTTTTCCTTTTAAAAAAGGGCAAATTTTATTATGCATAAATATATGGGTTTTCATACACAAATATTATATACACAAGTGATATTAAGATTACGACTCATCATTATTGAAGTATTTATATTGGACAAAAATACCATTTTATTTTAATGACACGTTATGATTTGAATATCGTTCGTGTATATACTCAGTGTACTAAATTTAAACTATTAATATGTAGATGTTTTCTTGTATAATAACTTAATTTTGAGAAAGAAACAAAGAAGAAGAAAAAGAACAT
Source organism: Panax japonicus (assembly GCA_020205505.1). Taxonomy (NCBI): domain Eukaryota; kingdom Viridiplantae; phylum Streptophyta; class Magnoliopsida; order Apiales; family Araliaceae; genus Panax; species Panax japonicus. The sequence goes on along the minus strand of CM035112.1, from coordinate 32,462,532 downwards.
ATTTATTAAGATTCATTGATATCCGAAAGATTTAAATCTTATATTTGTTAACTTAATTAATTTAAATTCAGATCATGCCACCATTCTTGATTGTCGATGGTGCTACCTTGTGTTTATGTATACTCCCTCTGGTATGATTTTTGTTAAATTTAAAAATTATTTTATGTTATGTTTGTTCTTAAAAAAATTATTAGTTTCGTAAAAATGAAATGATAATAAAATTATAATGATAATTTTGAAAACATAATATCATTTAAAACTATTATCAATAACAAAATAATTTTTGTGTGAAAAAACATGGACTAGTTTAGTGATTGCACATATTGTAATATTTTTTTTGCGCTCCAAATTTTATACAATTTCGAAATAAAAATTTTGTTTGTTAATTGTTGTTTCCGAAAAACATAAATAAACATAAATAAAGAAATAGAAATATGAAAGCAAAAACAATGTAACAAATTGAACCACAAATTAACCAGTGGAACCCTTTTTCTTTATTTGAACAAAGAGAGTAATGATTAGCGATTCCACACATGTTCTTGCGAAGTGAAATTTGCGGACTTTAATTTGCTGTACGCAAGTTTTATGTGCCCCACGTCAATGTCCAGTAGTAGTCCTACCGCTCAAGCCTAATAGCGTGATATGAAACTTGTGGATCACTTTAATTAATTTTTTGTACCTTTTATATGACCGCCCATGTAGGATATTGTATTGTAAAGTTGTGTGGACAATCTCACCTTAAACTAACATGCTCTTTGCATGTAAAATGTGAAACAAAGGATCGCGTATGTATAATTATCAGTCTTCTTTTTTCTTTTTTTTTGCATTTAAAGTAGTGTACGTAATTTTTTACATGCTTGCATGCAGGAGCTTATGCTTGCAACCGTGGACAATCCGTCAAACGCCATTGAATGGACAATTGCTGAGATGATAAATCAACCTGAGATGCTTGAAAGGGCCACATTTGAACTAGACAGTGTGGTGGGAAAGGACAGGCTTGTCCAAGAATCCGATATCCCACGCCTTAATTACGTCAAAGCCTGCGCCAAAGAGTCCTTTCGCCTCCACCCCATTGCACCCTTTAACATTCCCCACGTGTCCATTGCAGACTGCACCGTCTCCGGTTACTTTATCCCAAAGGGAAGTCACGTGCTGCTAAGTCGCCCCGGACTCGGGCGTAACCCTAAAGTTTGGGACGAGCCGCTCAAGTTCATGCCTGAGCGCCACCTCAATGCCAGCCGGAGTTCCAGTGTGGTGCTTTCTGATCCGGAGCTTAAAATGTTGTCGTTTAGTACCGGAAGGCGTGGTTGTGCTGGTGTTACACTTGGCTCAACTGTGACTACCATGCTGTTGGCTAGGCTTCTTCAAGGATTCACATGGAGTGTACCACCCAATGTGTCCAAAATTGAACTCACCGAGTCAAAAAGTGATCTTCTTGCTAAGCCATTGCTTGCACTAGCCAAGCCACGTTTGGCTCCAAATGTTTATCCTGCAGGCTGCAGCTTAATTAATAGAGGATTTCTTGATCATGTCCTTGTATCTTAGTGGTTTTTAAAAAAAAATTCCTTCTAGAGCTTATGCACCTTCTGGGATTTCTAGCCTTCTTTGCCCAGATGTTTTTCCTGAAGGCAAACAAAAAATATAATCAACATAACCATTTATTTTCAATAAATTCTCATCTTGAGGAGAAGTATTAGACAATATATATCTTATACTGAGTGATAAGGATGGATTAGTATTATTAAATAATATTAAGTGATTTAATAGGATAAGGATCTAGTAAAACTTATTAATATCTTTCTTATGTATCCATTAACCTATAAAATAGACATTCTCTACATTGCAATTTCAAGAGCAAATCCATAAAAAATATTATTCCTCCAATGTATTCTCATGTTATCTATTCTCTTATTATCTCTATAATTAATTATATATTTCTCTCTCTCTCTCTCTCTATATATATATATATAATAAAATACAAATGATTTGAATTTCCCGCTCATCCTAATAAATCATTTGGGCCGTCCAAAGTTTGGGATAAGTCCCACCGTCCATAGTGCCTGAGGCACGGGGCTGTTGCTAGTATATATATATATATATAACAAGGATCAGGTCCAGACTCCCGGACCTGATAAAAAACGGACCCTATTTTTTTTTTTTGCTTTTTTTTTAAAAAATAACTAAAAAAAATATTTAATATTTTTTGGAACTGAAATTTTTTCATAATACAATGTTTTGGGGGTGATTTGAATACCTATACCAAAAATGGTGGTACAGTCTGCACAGACTGCACCACCATATTTTGTTATACGTACCCAAATCACACCCAAAACACTGTATTATGAAAAAAATTTCAATTCCATAATTTTTATTTTATTTTTTTAGTTGTTTTAAAAAAAGCAAAAAAAAAAGGTCCGAATTTTAAACCTGTCTGGGAGTCCGGACAGGATCCGGCCTATATATATATATATATATATATATATATATATATATATATATATATATATATATATATATATATATAGGGATTCCATCCATTGCAACCGGTTTCCATGGACACTATTCTAACAACCTTTTTTCGGACCATTGATCAACTTATTGGAAGGCTTAAATTGAAACATAAAATATGCCCAGCCGGCACAGCTTGTTGTGCCTAAAAAACAGGTTGTACCGGCTTTTACTTTAATATAAGGGCTCTACATGGTCAACACGTTGTAAGTATATTTAAACAAAATGAATTTTTATTATTAAAAAACACCAGCCGACACAGCTTGTACCGGCTGTGCCTTTTTTTTAACTCATTTCCCCAATATTTTGAGTCATGACTCAACACATTTGGTTAACTTAAAAAATAAAAAAAATGACCCGGCCGGTACAAGCTGTGTCGGCTGTGAATTAAAAAAAAATAAAAAATTCCCAGCTGCTACAAGCTGTGCCGGCTTGGAATAAAAAATTAAAAATAATTCCCTTGGCTTTTAAAGGAATTATTTCCAAATCTTTGCTCCTAACCAGATTCAAACTCGCAACCTACTGCTTCAAACCCTCGTCATATGACCACCCGAGCACCATGGGCCTAGCTGTTTATTTCTCGCAAGGATTAGTCTTTATAATAAAACATTATATTTCTCCCAAAATCATACAATAAGACATTTTCTATTGTATTACGATTTATTTTTATATTAATAATAATAATAAAGTGGGTTTGTTATAATAGAAAAATATTAATTATTATTATTATTATCCCTTTTAATATTATTTTTACTTTTTAATTTTATACTCGTTGAAATAGTTAAGTATTTAAGAAAAAAGGGGCAATTGTCTTCTAATAATAATAATAATATTAATATTAGTATTAATATTAATAATATTATTATTAATATTAATAATATTATTATTAATAAAATATATTATTATCATTATATTCCATCTTGTATTATTATTATTATTATTTTATAAATTATTATTATTATTTGAGTACGAGAGTATGATATTCGTATATTAATATTATAAAAAATAATATTAATAATTATTTTTAATATTAATATTAATAATGTGATTATTAATATTAATTCGAATAATAATATCCATACAGTTCAACCAAATATATATTCTTATTCATATTAATAAAATGAAGTGATTTGATTAAATAATATTAATATTACTAAGTTATGAATTTGAAAATCCCATATAGTTCAACCAAATAGATATTTTTATTCATATAGTGTACATGAGATAACGCTAGAACATTTTCTATATCTCAGAGGCCGGAAGTAATCTTGCGGATTTTTTATAGATCTCCGACGCGATGTGGTAACGAAAGACCGTTACATCTTCCAAGGACCACTTCTCTTCGCTAATATCAATATTGGCCCTAACGAAAGCGTCAACATACTTGCATACAAAAATGTCACAGTCTGAGCTGTTGTGTTGTTTCGGTCGGCTCTTTGTTACCTGCACATTAGGATTAACGATGGGCCACTCATACATCGGATTACCATTTTGCAAACAAAATAGTATCAAATGTACATTCATGTACAAAGTAATTGGTTAATAATTTTATAATATATTTGACATTATAAAAGTAAAATATTTTAAAACTACACATACCACAAATTTAACGAATTTTGAGTACATATTCCATAATTCATAGGCTTGGTATCATTGTAGTACGGGTCAATGATGGTAACCATCCAATCTTCAACTGAGAATAGCAACAAGACAAAATGGATCTGATGTGTACTACACACTAACATGAATATATAATGGCATTCGTGTAAAGGTTGGCCAACATCTTGGTTCACATACGGATTGCAAAAACTCCATGAATGATTCTCTTCAGTTGGGGGCACATAGCTCTGTCCAATATGCATAAAGATTGAATTATGAAAGAAAATTGGGCCCACCATTGTATTCCTCACGACCTATAGTATTCGTCTATGTCTCGTAGTAAATACATATAAGCGTCGAGGATATGTTCGAAAATCCAATTTCCAGGCCCTAAAGAATGCAATGCACTGTGGTCTAAATCATATAACTGCCACGTGTAGACACTCAAAATTTTTTGCATACCTGTTACTAACATTACAGGAGGGCGGAATCTTCTTTCAGAGATAACCCTGGAGGACAGCTCAGCTTAATCCCAAAAATAACGTCGGAAGTGTCATTTTCAACCTTGGAGATAACCCAGAGGCATGCAGCTCAATACCGAAAATCACACCGTACCGGAGAAGGTCAGTTCATCTCGGAGATAACCCCGAGATACTTAGTCTTAATCCTGGAAACAATGTGACGCCCGCAAATTCGGGTACTTGAAACCCAAATTCAATGCTTCACGATACCATCTCTATAATCGAAATAATACTAATAGTAATGCCAATAATATAAATATTAAACTTAACTTACAATTATCAAAGTTTAACTCCCAAGTACGTAACCTTAATCATTCCTTACAACACATGATCATGAATATATAATATTGTCTTAATAATATTAAACTATCACACAGATAACATTGTCATCATTCAGCAACCATTCCATTTCCCTTGTTTCTAGCAGAGCCTTCTGAGTGTTCACACTTAGCTGAAAATATTTAAATTAAGCAAGGATGAACATTTGAGTGCCCAGCAAGTAATAGCAATTATATATATATGCCGAAAGAATTTAAATATTTTCTTTATACTACCCTTCTACAACAGATCAATAGTTGTGAAGAAATTTTGAACCAATAATAAAAATAATTTTCTTTCAAATCTTTGAAACTACGTACCGACTATAAATAAGTTTTAGGGGACATACTATGAACATTGTTTTCATTTTCAAAAGGTTAAACAGAACTTCATCTGTAAACCGTAATAACTTACGGGCACGGAGGGTGATCAGCCCGTTGTACCGTATATTGATCAATACTATATTGCTAGAATGATATTATCGTTCATCCTTTGTCCGCCGTAGCGCATAAAAAATTTTTCATGTTCGGGATGTTCATACTTGTCAGGGTTCCAAACAAAAGGTTTTATCTTATCCAACAATAATCTATAATTCAACATATATGTATATCAAAGGTGTATCAACATGTGATTAAATACAATGATTATCCAAGTGGGGACACTTGTATAATCATTTATAGAAATTAACGAACAGAATAAATATATAAATCACCATATACTAACATGTTGATAATCAATGGGCGTATATAATATAGGTTTAACAATCTGTACAGTAATAGTATAATTCTGAAACATTCTTACACTTGTCCATTGCATAAAGAAAATGCAAAGGTAGGATACGCGCTGCTTACAATACGCAATTTAGTTTATCTTTTATATAATCACCTATCATTAATCAGATCATTCGTTCGATTAGAACAATATACTATAACACATAGTACTGCATTTCACAGTCAGCACATAACCTACTCACGTTGTTACACATATACAGCAGTCATTGTATCGCAAACAAACAGTAATGCGGTAAAAATATTTAAGTCTAGAACAATTTCTGAACTATATTGGTGTACCGCCAGCTCTATCGGTAATTAACGAGTCTAAGACTATATTCTATACCCTTAATATTATTCTAGACAACCTAAATATCAGTCATACTATTTTTCATAGCCTCATAAAAATTTTCAAATAATTATTATAATTTATCATGAAATTTCAAACTCCGGAATCATTATAAAATGATTTAAATATCAAATAATTCTATCATCAATAATATCTAAATAATATCAAACTATTAATAAACCATTGCCAAAATATTAAAGTTATTAATAATAACTAATAATATTTTTAAAACATTTACCTTACCCTTAAATGATTTTTAAAACATTTAAAATTATTTTTAAATGATTACCATAAAAATTAAATCAATATCATTAATATTATTTAAATTAATGAAAATCATCACTAAATAACTTAAAATATTTTCTTATACCATAATATAATTTTAAATAATTTTTCAAGTATAAAAATCATTTTTAAGTAATTTATTTAATATTATAATTAAATAAATTAAATACCATTAATATTTCAAAAATAATAATATTAATGAAATAATTAAAAACTTATTTTTAGACTTTAAAATAATTTTTAGGAATTTATTTTGTATTTTTAATAATTAAAAACTATTTAATACTAATTATTAAATAAAAATAATAATTTTATGAATAAACTGTCGCTAAAGACTGCCTATAGCGACAGAACCGTTGCTATAGGTGTTCTTCACGTTCATCATGCAAATCTAGAATTCATGACAGTTAACGAGTGGACTACTTTGACCAAAATTATAACAATGTGTGATGTGTTTCTAGGCAAGTTGTTGGCCACAGATTGTAGTACTAATGCACGACAACAAGATCCAACATAAAACAAGTTCATATAACTTATAACCAACGAGATCTGAGCCTCCAAAAGTGTTGTCAGGACTTTCTGGGTTTTCCAGAAATCCCAGACAGCTTCTAGGTCCCTTTTGTTGCTCCAATTTCTACCGGTTCTGGTTAGTGTTAATGTGATCTAATTGCTCAAGGTTGTAGTATACATGTCAAGGTACAACTATCCTACATCATATCAATCAAACTACATCAGGATCACTAGATATCATACGGTCAAACCATGTCAGAATTGGTGTTCTTGAGTTTTCTGGAATTTCCAGAAAACAGATTTCGTGACCGAGTAGGGTAGTTTGACCTTCCCCCGTGTTCCATATATTTGTGATTTAAGGGATCTAAAAGCATGTAACCATAGTACTCATAACAACTACAACTTAGATATAACAACATAAACAAAAGACTCAAAATCTCACAGATTCATGCTTTGCAAAACCTTGTCAGACACTGAAAACCCATTTCAGGGTTACCCATAAATGGTCTAGTCATGGTCGGTCAACGACCTTTGACCAAGAATAACCTGCAATCGGTTCACGATATGACCTTTATTCAACTTTCAGAGTATAGATAGCATGGCATACTACAAGATTAAACCAACAACATGACTTAGATAACGAAGATCAACAAAATATGGGGCCTGTAAAAACGTTGTCAGATTTTCTGGGCAAATCTGGGCTGCCCAGAAACAGTTTCATGTGATCGGTCAACGCACTTTAACCTTCAATAACTTTCAATCTATATATGATTTGAGCTTGATTCAAGTTTCAGATCAAAGCCCTTACTGCATACTACAAATCTATAACTTAAAACACACATAATACATAACACAGAAAAATCTAGAGGCTCTGACATTCATTGTCAGACCTCAAAACACAGTTTTTCCAGATTTCTAAAATCATTAATTTTGAGCATCTAAGTGTTATGGATCTGAGTTATAACAACTCAGATCACTAATATATACTACAAACAACACATTTAAAAATCCAAACATAACATCTAACATTAAATCTAAGGATTTCTAGAATTAGGGTTTATACCTCATGAATGCTAAATTTTTGAATCTGATCCTTGATGTTTGATCCTGGTAAGCTAACACATGATCCTGGCTTATCTTATTAGTCACTCTCACTCTATAATTTCGAATGGGAGAGAGAGAGAAGATTTGGCTAGCTTGAAAAAGTAAAGTAAGTGAATTTTGCTTACTTTTGAACTTTAATCTTAGGTCCCATGTATTTATAGGATGCTAGATGGCTAGTATTGATGATTAAAGGCTAGCACATAGACCACATGCCTAGCAAAGGTTGCTCACCAACTAAGGTTATGGCAACCTACACAAGTTATCTTATTAAATAATGCTAAAGGGCATTTTGGTCATTTGGCTCATAAAGTGTATGGTACTTTGGTAACTTCTCACACCTATTAGGTTTTAACCCTTAGGGTTTGACCCTAAGGTTTTATAAGCTCTAAATCTAAAATTGTGTATTAAGGGTAAAATAGGAAATCTTAGTTTCTAAAATGTTAATTAGGGTTCCCTAATTACACTAGGTTTTCTAATCACCTAGGGTTTGTAAATTAGCCTTAATAATATATTAATTACTGCTAACTTTGCTAAAGTAATATCTAGGGTTTATAACTTAGCAATTAGGGTTCTAATTTAGTAATTAGGGTTTCTAGATATCAATTAGGGTTTACCTAACTGACAGTAAACATAATGAGGGTCATAAATTACATAACCCACAACTTAACAAATCTTACAGTCATAACTAACTCTGTACTATAGTTTATCAGTAATACTAGGGTTTCTACTGTTCTACTATAATTGTTCCACATATTAACATTACACACATATCAGACATATCTATATCACTGAAATATAAATAATATAATATTATTATTCTCATCCCTTACTCAAAATCCAGACTTAGGATTTTGAATTCATATCTGACATAACCTTCACACATACTATTATTAATTAAGCTAAAAATAATTAACCTAACCAATATAATAAAATACATATCATAGAATCCTAATAATCATATCATATATACCATAATCCTATTTTTATGGAAAATAATTAATAAATATTTTTATTACAAAATTAATTTATTAAAAGAATATAATCTATAACTATCAATAAATCTAATAAGAAATTATTTACATCTAATAAATAAATTTATCTATCACATAGATACATACACATTACATACACATATTCCTATCTTTATATATATATATATATATATATATATAATTAAATCGCAAAAAATTTCTTATTAAAAATATTGGGTTACTACATTCAACCTCCCTTATAAGGATTCCGTCCCCGGAATCACCGCTTTAAAACTTATAGACACTAGGGTAAATAACATACACAGTCTTTCAAGTAGATCTCGATCAAATTTGATCGAACTGATCTTTAACTACTCATCATGAAGCTCGTCTATCTAATTTTACAGAAATTCGATTTCTAATAGAACTCAAATTTCTCCTTCAAAATTTCTTTATAAAATAATACACTATATATATATACGAAAATCATATATAGGAAAATAAAATTTGATTCGAATAATACCTGGAGTTGCATCCCCATCTGCCACGGTATCTTGAACGGTCGTACTGAAGACTCTTGCGGTTGATTCTGTTGGATTGTTTAGTGAAGTCAGTCCCATTGTCGCCAACGTCCCGCTACTTTTCTTCGTAATCACACTTCCCGCATCCCTTATCCTTTTCGGACAGTCTTTCACCTTATGCTCCATCGATCCGCACTTGAAACACCCTCTATTCATCCTAGAATTGGGGCAGTTGGGAGAGATATGTCCCTTCTGCTCACACTTATAACACACTAACTTACCTTTAAGACACTCTCCCGAGTGATTCTTTCCACAATTTCCACACTGCATAACCTTATTCTTTCCCCCTCCTGGCCTAATTTCGGTATTCCCGAAATTATCTCCTTTCATTTTTCTACTCCCACTACTGCTACTCCCTTCTCCGGCTCTAGCTTGATTTGACTCCCACCAAAAATTCGCTCCTCCTTTCATCCTATAGGTGGCAAAAGTTGTCTTGTGCCCCTCTGTTACCCTAGCTATCACAACTACTTCTACAGGGTCAGTTGCTCTAATTCGTGCCTGTCTTACGACCTTAATATTCGCAAATTGATTATCTTGCTGATTTCCCGTGGCTGGCATTCCATTACGCATATCTTGAGTGACCATATTCGCAAAATTCTTCATCGAGTCTGGTTGTCCTCCAACTTTTTGGACAGGTTCTTCTATCCTTTGGTTTCGTTTACGTCTTGGCGGCATTATCTGATCATAATTGATCTTTAATCGACTTACCTTCTATAACGCGAAATTTTCTACTCGACTAATCATATATTAAAAACTCGGTTACTGAATTAACCAGTGCCCCAAAAAATATCAACTATTGTTATACCAACTTATTTCATTAATCTAACATAGATCCATATTCGTAGCACTTGACATACCATAACGCATTCTGCTTTAAACATCCGCTATCCCTTTGTGACTCAAGAGTCGGGAATCGCTGTCATAACATACAAAATATTACCTTACACAGACATACCTATCATTTACACCACATAGAATCATACCTATTCAAGTAACACTAATACTACTACTACTACTTATTTCTTACGCTTTCACTAAAGATCAATTGCTTAGTATTCTATATATTCCCATTATCCTCAATATCCATTCACACAAAACTATACCTAGTTCGTCAAACTTTACTACATATTATTAGTTTAAGAACTCATCACAGACATATAAGTTTAAGAACTCGAGCTTATCCTTATATTCTTTAACTATACTCTACCTATCGTTTCTGGGTCCGATACTACATTTTTCCAGTATAATTACATCATCAGGGTTGCTTTCAATATAAGCCTCTATTTCAGCTATCAGCTTTGATATTGGCTCAGTTATGGAGGTTAAGTCCTTCCTTACGATCTGAGGGTATCCTAATCCTTTTCTATCTGACATCTACACACAAACTATCTTGTTTATCATATAGTATATAAGCACAACAAATAATAGTTTTATATAAGTTATCTTTTATTTTTGTTTGATGATGAATTTATTCGGTTCATGTCCTTTTAAACTCTACGTGAGTTATTTGTACTTTTAATGTTTTTCTCTGCTCTAAGGTTATAACCTAAGGTCTACCCCCACCTAAGATTTCTAACCCTAAAGCTTTGATACCAATCTGTGACACTCATGGTGCTTCCAACCATAGCACCTCACAAGGGTACCTATCAACTTGCCACCGACTCGCTCGGCGTCCCCTAAGGAAAGTCTGGCTTCGGTGCCTTCCCTTAAAGGGATGTCACCAGAAAAAGGCTCGGGGCTCTTTGCAAATTCATGCTTATGGCTTTGATACCAACCTGTGACGCCCCCAAATCCGGGTACTTGAAACCCAAATTCAGTGCTTCAAGATACCATCTCTATAACCGAAAAAATACTAATAGTAATGCCAATAATATAAATATTAAACTTAACTTACAATTATCAAAGTTTAACTCTCAAGTACGTAACCTTAATCATTCCTTACAACACATGATCATGAATATATAATATTGTCTTAATAATATTAAACTATCACACAGATAACATTGTCATCATTCAGCAACCTTTCCATTTCCATTGTTTCTAGCAGAGCCTTCTAAGTGTTCACACTTAGCTGAAAATATTTAAATTAAGCAAGGATGAGCATTTGAGTGCCCAACAAGTAATAGCAATTATATATATATAAGCCGAAAGAATTAAAATATTTTCTTTATACTACCCTTCTACAATAGATCAATAGTTGTGAAGAAATTCTGAACCAATAATAATAATAATTTTCTTTCAAATCTTTGAAACTATGTACCGACTATAAATAAGTTTTAGGGGACATACTATGAACATTGTTTTCATTTTCAAAAGGTTAAACAGAACTTCATCTGTAAACCGTCATAACTTATGGGCACGGAGGGTGATCAGCCCGTTGTACCCTGTATTGATCAATACTACATTGCTAGAACGATATTATCGTTCATCCTTTGTCCGTCGTAGAGCATAAAAATTTTCCCATGTTCTGGATGTTCATACTTGTCAGGGTTCCAAACAAAAGGTTTTATCTTATCCAACAATAATCTATAATTCAACATATATGTATATCAAAGGTGTATCAACATGTGATTAAATACAATGATTATCCAAGTGGGGACACTTGTATAATCATTTATAAAAATTAACGAACAGAATAAATATATAAATTATCATATACTAACATGTTGATAATCAATGGGCGTATATAATATAGGTTTAACAATATGTACAGTAATAGTATAATTCTGAAACATTCTTACACTTGTCCATTGCATAAAGAAAATGCAAAGGTAGGATACTTGCCTGATGCGCTGCTTACAATACGCAACTTAGTTTATCATTTATGTAATCACCTATCATTAATCAGATCATTCGTTCGATTAGAACAATATACTATAACACATAGTACTGCATTTCGCAGTCAGCACATAACTTACTCACGTTGTTACACATATACAGAAGTCATTGCATCACAAACAAACAGTAATGCGGTCAAAATATTTAAGCCTAGAACAATTTCTGAACTATGTCGGTGTACCGCCAGCTCTATCGATAATTAACGAGTCTAAGACTCTATTCTATACCCTTAATATTATTTTAGACAACCTAAATATCAGTCATACTATTTTTCATAGCCTCATAAAAATTTTCAAATAATTATTATAATTTATCACGAAATTTCAAACACCGGAATCATTATAAAATGATTTAAATATCAAATAATTATATCATCAATAATATCTAAATAATATCAAACTATTAATAAACCATTGCCAAAATATTAAAGTTATTAATAATAACTCATAATATTTTTAAAACATTTATCTTACCTTTAAATGATTTTTAAAACATTTAAAATCATTTTTAAATGATTACCATAAAAGTTAAATCAATATCATTAATATTATTTAAATTAATGAAAATCATCACTAAATAACTTAAAATATTTTCTTATAACATAATATAATTTTAAATGATTTTTCAAGTATAAAAATCATTTTTAAGTAATTTATTTAATATTATAATTAAATAAATTAAATACCATTAATATTCCCAAAATAATAAATATTAATGAAATAATTAAAAACTCATTTTTAGACTTTAAAATAATTTTTAGGAATTTATTTTGTATTTTTAATAATTAAAAACTATTTAATACTAATTATTAAATAAAAATAATAATTTTATGAATAAACTGTCGCTAAAGACTGCCTATAGCGACAGAACCGTCGTTATAGGTGTTTTTCGCGTTCATCATGCAAACCCAGAATTCATGACTGTTAACGAGTGGACTACTTTGACCAAAATTATAACAATGTGTGATGTGTTTCTAGGCAAGTTGTTGGTCACAGATTGTAGTACTAATGCACGACAACAAGATCCAACAGAAAACAAGTTCATATAACTTATAACCAACGAGATCTGAGCCTCCAAAAGTGTTGTCAGGACTTTCTGGGTTTTCCAGAAATCCCAGACAGCTTCTAGGTCCCTTTTGTTGCTCCAATTTCTACCGGTTCTGGTTAGTGTTAATGTGATCTAATTGCTCAAGGTTGTAGTATACATGTCAAGGTACAACTATCCTACATCATATCAATCAAACTACATCAGGATCACTAGATATCATACGGTCAAACCATGTCAGAAGTGGTGTTCTTGAGTTTTCTGGAATTTCCAGAAAACAGATTTCGTGACCGAGTAGGGTAGTTTGACCTTCCCCTGTGTTCCATATATTTGTGATTTAAGGGATCTAAAAGCATGTAACCATAGTACTCATAACAACTACAACTTAGATATAACAACATAAACAAAAGACTCAAAATCTCACAGATTCATGCTTTGCAAAACCTTGTCAGACATTGAAAACCCATTTCTGGGTTACCCATAAATGGTCTAGTCATGGTCGGTCAACGACCTTTGACCAAGAATAACCTGCAATCGGTTCACGATATGACCTTGATTCAACTTTCAGTGTATAGATAGCATGGCATACTACAAGATTAAACCAACAACATGACTTAGATAACGAAGATCAACAAAATATGGGGCTTGAAAAAACGTTGTCAGATTTTCTGGGCAAATCTGGACTGCCCAGAAACAGTTTCATGTTATTGGTCAACGCACTTTTACCTTTAGTAACTTTCAATCTATACATGATGTGAGCTTGATTCAAGTTTTAGATCAAAGCCCTTACTGCGTACTACAAATCTATAACTTAAAACACATATAATACATAACACAAAAAGATCTAGAGGCTCTGACATTCATTGTCAGACCTTAAAACACAGTTTTTCCATATTTCTAAAATCATTAATTTTGAGCATCTAAGTGTTATGGATCTGAGTTATAACAACCCAGATCACTAATATATACTACAAACAACACATTTAAAAATCCAAACATAACATCTAACATTAAATCTAAGGATTTCTAGAATTAGGATTTATACCTCATGAATGCTAAATTTTTGAATTCGATCCTTGATGTTTGATCCTGGTAAGCTAACACATGATCTTGGATTATCTTATTAGTCACTCTCACTCTATAATCTCGGATGGGAGAGAGAGATGGTTTGGCTAGTTTGAAAAAGTAAAGTAAGTGAATTTTGCTTACTTTTGAACTTTGATCTTAGGTCCCATGTATTTATAGGATGCTAGATGGCTTGTATTGATGATTAAAGGCTAGCACATAGACCACATGCCTAGCAAAGGTTGCTCACCAACTAAAGTTATGGCAACCTACACAAGTAATCTTATTAAATAATGCTAAAGGGCATTTTGGTCATTTGGCTCATAAAGTGCATGGTACTTTGGTAACTTCTCACACTTATTAGGTTTTAACCCTTAAGGTTTGACCCTAGGGTTTTATAAGCTCTAAATCTAAAATTGTGTATTAAGGGCAAAATAGGAAATCTTAGTTTCTAAAATGTTAATTAGGGTTCCCTAATTACACTAGGTTTTCTAATCACCTAGGGTTTGAAAATTAGCCTTAATAATATATTAATTACTGCTAACTTTGCTAAAGTAATATCTAGGTTTTATAACTTAGCAATTAGGGTTCTAATTTAGTAATTAGGTTTCTAGATATCAATTAGGGTTTACCTAATTGACAGTAAACATAACGAGGGTCATAAATTACATAACCCACAACTTAATAAATCTTATAGTCATAACTAACTCTGTACTATAGTTTATCAGTAATACTAGGGTTTCTACTGTTCTACTATAATTTTTCCACATATTAACATTACACACATATCAGACATATCTATATCACTGAAATATAAATAATATAATATTATTATTCTCATCCCTTACTCAAAATCCAGACTTAGGGTTTTGAATTCATATCTGACATAACCTTCACACACACTATCAATAATTAAGCTAAAAATAATTAACCTAACCAATATAATAAAATACATATCATAGAATCCTAATAATCATATCATATATACCATAATCCTTTTTTTATGGAAAATAATTAATAAATATTTTTATTACAAAATTAATTTATTAAAAGAATATAATCTATAACTATCAATAAATCTAATAAGAAATTATTTACATCTAATAAATAAATTTATCTATCACATCGATACATACACTTTATATACACATATTCGCATTTATATATATATATATATATATATATATATAAAATTAAATCGCAAAAAATTTCTTATTGAAAATATTGGGTTACTACAAACAACACTGGGAAAGACAATGTCAACCTCGGAGATAACCCTTAGGAGTGTGTTTGCAGTTTCAGAGATAACCCCAGAGATGCTAGTTTCAACCTATGCAATCAGCTTTAACCTCGGAAATCACACCGAGGCACTCAGCTCCAAACCCGGAGATAACCTCGGGAGGTCAGACCCACCTCAGAGACAACCCTGAGGACATCCAGTACTTGCAGCAGCCCAATCTCAGAGATAACCCTGAGCAATGACTGTTTTATAAGCCCAAACCGGAGATAACACTGGCGAGGGGAAAAATCATCGTTTTTCCACTTCAATCCCATATACATTCTACACAACAATGTCCCACAAGAGCCAAATAGCTTCAATCCCGAGTGACTATTTCATAGGACAACACACCAGATGGAATTTGAAGCTTGAAGACCAATGGCATGGTCCCATCTTCCTGACTTTTGACAACCTCCAATCTCATGTCATTTGGGTAGCTCTCGATAGTAGCACTCTGTAAAAGGTCTTATACACCTCAATCGAAGGCTCAGATTGATGTTCTGTAAGTTCGAGTGGACATCACGTTATATGCGTGCACGTACTTCAAGACGGCGGGACCCGCGGAGCTCGGGGCACCCCGAGCAGCCGCAGATACATCTGCGGCTGCCGCAGGTGTACCTACGTCTCCCCCCTCTATAAATAGAGGGCTTGTGGCGGCCATTTTGTAAGAAAAAATGGCGAGGAAGCCCTGTCCAATTTGCTCTGTACACACCCTAAATTGAGTGCTTTCTCATTTTAAACATTTGTGAGCTTATATTTAGTCATATTTTTACCGACAGGAGCCGAGTGTTCATCCATTTAAACGTATAGAAGTCTTCTTTGACAGTCCAATGTAAGCCTTCTTACACCTTTTAAAGATTTTCTCTTCTACTTTGAATACAATGTTCTTCTACTTTTATTTCCTTTTGAACACACACACACACACATATATATATAGGGGTTCCATCCACAGTAACCGATTGCTGTGGAGCTACTCTTTTCTTGGGCTGTTGAAATTTCGGCTGGAGCAAAAAAAAAAACTTCAACAAGTCAAAAAAGGGGTTGCTCCACAGCAATCGGTTGCTGTGGATGGAATCCCATATATATATATATATATGTATATAAGTAGTAAACGCATCGGATGTAAAATCCAGGCTTGTACAATTGAGTGGGTTTGAATCAAAATCAAATTTTTTTAACAAAAATTGTTATATAAATCCCACCTTCATAAATTTAGCATAATAAAGTGTATTTGATAGAACTAATCATTACATAAAATCACTTTCCAGCAACAGGAAAATATAGTAGTCTAGTTGGAGCTTTAGAAACGTGTCGGATGTGGACTTGAAATTTTGCACTAGTGTTTGAATTTAGCCAAGTGATGTATTTGTACTAGTGTAAATGGAAAACAATTTTATTTTGATTCAAACCCACTCAATTGTACAAGCCGGTACAAGCTGTACCAGCCAGAATATTTTAATATTAATTTTATTTTTTTATTCTATTTTAATTTGCTAAGTCATGATATATAATGGAGAAATGCGTAAAAAAATGTAAGCCGGTACAAGCTCAACCTGTTATAATATTTTAGTAATGAATATTCATTTTGTTTAACTATACTGACAATATGTTGAAATGTGGGCCCCTCTTATTTAAATAGAAACCAGTAGAGCTTGTCACAGCAGGGCCTTAAATATATTTCAATCTCAGTCTTCCAATTGATCAACGGTCCAAAAAGAGGTTGTTGGCACAGTATCCATGGCAACTAGTTGTCATGGATGGATTCCCATATATATATATATATATATATATATATATATATATATATATATATATATATATATATATATATACATTTCTGTCAGCCCTGGAATTTACTTCGTATCCTTTTACTGCTTTATTTACATTTAGTCCCGCCTGTAGTTTACTTCGTGGTGGTTGATCGTAATTACTTCTTTATTTACATTTCTGATTCCCTATGGAGGTGCTTCGTGGTGGTTGATCATGTCTCTCTCTCTCTCTATATATATATATATATTTACCACTTTTATATATTTACATCTCCGATCCCCCATGGAGGTGCTTCGTGGTGGTTGATCATGTCTGTATATATATATATATATATATATATATATATATATATATATATATATATATATATATTTATTCACAGCTTTTATATATGTAACTGCTTATTGCTTTCATATAAATTGTGGCATCATGTGAGCCTGCCTAGGAATTATGTGATCACAGATTCAGTCTACTGAATCTAGATTCGATTCTGGTGATGGATATTTTCAGCTGTAAGCAGCTTGTAAATTATTCACGGTGTTTGAATTTCCTTAGATGGCTTTCATTACCATGAGGAGTTCGGCACTGCTTTATATATTATTTTCTCGAAGATGCTTCGTATCTCAAAAATAAAAGCAATCAAGCTGAACATTTAATAAAATGGAAGTATCAAAGGTCTCAATTACTATTGAGCACTGGGTTTAAAAAATCTCTTTTATAAAACATTACTGCTATATCTTGTTAAAACTAAATTTTTATATAAATTCAAACCCTATGTATATAGGTGCGAACGAGGCATAACACTACTTCTAAATAAATTGCACATTGATCCACACACACACACACACACATTCATATAACAGTTTAACTGAAAAGTGGCGGTCACCGTGGTAACACGGATGTCGGGGGGGGGGGGGTGCCTAAGACCTCCCCTCCGCATAAGCAAGTCCCCGGACCCTAATGAATCTCGGTTTCACAGACTCGTTTAGCAGTGTCACATCACTGGGTTAATGTGTAAACCTTTTCTCAGTTGTGTTGGTATAACCATTTAAAAAACCAACTGGTGACTCTTACAGTCCAATCGTCGACATATAAATGTCGAACCTTTTCACAACTTGTTTTTTCAAACAAATCTCACCTAACATGAAAACACCAAAAAATAAGAACATAAGAGGGACAATAAAAATCCCAACGTCGACAGGTGGCGACTCTGTTAGGGACACCAGTAAGAGGACTTAAACAGCTACTACAAGCTTTTCAAAACTATTATATGCTTGTGTGCGGATGTTGCATTTATATTTTGATGAATGTGTACGAATGCATTTAATTAACGCACTACAATATATCTATTTTTGATATTAGTGCTTCGCACATGTCATCATTCCTATAAAGGTGAGACACGTTGTATGTGAATGTATGTTGTGTGGTTCCTCCACCAGGAGGCTATCCTGTCAGTGTTTGATTACTACACTCGTAGGGAGACTAATTCTAATGAGGCTCAGGAAGGGCACCACCCAGATTCGCTCCAATTGAAATACCAGATTAACTTCCCGTCAAGTAAATTGCGATGATCTGGGAACCTTCATGCCGAAAATCCGCGAGAGTAACCTAAGATAGGTCAGCCTCTGATAAACCAAACGCGGAGTAAAGTCTTCATGCTTTCCATTTTCAATTACTTGTAAAGATAATTACTTGTAATTTTATTCCATGTTCATCTATATGTAATGGAAAATATGAAGAGTATTTGCACATGCATATTAAGGCATGACATGCTATCAAATGACACCCGTTTTGCAGGATAATATTCCAAAAATGGACACATTATGATAGCAGGTAAACATTTTATACATTCTCTAAGACTAAACTACATAAGTTTTTTGTAGGGAAACAATTTGGCATGTTACCCTTTCAAAGTTCAAAAGGCTACGAGCCTACAACCAATCATGTTTTCATCTGACCAGTCTAATCTTGCTCCTGTCTTTCGAGAAGAGTTTGACGGTTTAAGCAAATAAATTACAAATTTGCCTGTTCTGCTTAAAGAACTACACCAGTCTACTTAGGGTTCGCGAATACCCGCACATACAGAATCCTCTGCATAGGGAGGATCACAAGGTTCAAATAAAAAAATTCTGGAACTTCAGTTGGATACAACCAACAAAATTCCTTAAAACACCCATCTCAAAGAAGATCCTGACACCGGTGATATCAAGAAAATGGTCCTTCAAATGGAAGAGACCATTCGGTCTATAAAAGGGATTGGCACACATGGGAGTGTCTCCTATGCTGATCTTTGTATATTACCTGGTGTTCATTATCCAGAGAAGTTTAAGACTCCTGACTTTGAAAAGTATAATGGGTTAAGAGATCCTTACACACACTTAAAAGTATTCATAGGAGAACTCGGATCTTATATCGAGGTTGAGAAGCTCAGAATGCAGCTGCTCCAAAAGAGTCTAACTGGAGAAGCCTGATCATGGTATACTAGATTAGACAATTCTAAAATACATAGCTGGGAAGAGTTAGCTTATGCCTTCCTCACTCAGTACAGCTTCCAGTCTCAAATGGCTCATGACCGGTACCAAATTATCAAGTTCAAGAAACAATTTAATGAGTCATTTAGAGAATATGCTCAAAGGTGGAGGTGCCTTGCTGCTCAAGTTATTCCCTCTATTACAGAGTCAGAAATGGTGATGACCTTCATAGACATACAAGAAGTTCCTTTCTGTGAGAGAGTCTTAGCTGGCATTGGCAAGCCATTTTCTGAAATGATCAAACATGGAGAGATGGCTAAGATGGGATCGAAGTCAGGAAAAATTCAAGACCTAGCCGCTCTGAAAGCTGTTGCAGAACACATCTAGTCCGAAACTTATGGAAACAACCCCTGGAGGGTCCATAAAAAGAAAGAGGAGGATGTTTCCTTGATACTAAAAGGTTAGAAAGGTAGTCAGAACATGCCTATCCAAAGGAGAAACTACTCCCCTTTTCTAACACAGTCTTCTAACCCCAAATTGTCAAAGGGTAGAGAAGTCTGATGCAATCAAGTGTTCACACCCCTAGGGGATTCGCTCGAGAATGTTTTCAATATTTTGACTACTCAAAAGAAAATTACACATCTTGTTCCACCAGCCAACCCTAATTGGAAGGGTTATAATACTACACAAAAATGTGCTTATCATGCCAGGGCCCCGGGACATGATACTCAGGATTACTGGGCCTTAAAACACAAGATCCAGGACTTAATCGACAATGGGGAGATTGTGGTGACTAAACCCGACCAAACTCATGTAAAAGACAACCCTCTTCCTCAACATAAAGAAGAAGTGGTTAATATGCTATCAGACTGTTTACACATGACGATATTTGAGTTGTATTCATATAGTGTATAAATTTTTTTACCTAGTCAAATTTTATAATCTACAATCAAACTATATATATATATATAAGGGAATGATCCATAACATATATTTGCTATAGATCTTTATAAGGTATAGACCATCTACCATTGAAAAGAAAAAAGAAACGATTAGGATTAGAAACTGAAAATTGATGTCCCGCTACTAATATTATTAGTAGCGGACGGTAAAAAAACCCTTAAAATTTGGTTTAACCAATAAATGTTTAGGCTTTAGCTAACCAAAATAAAGGTTTGGGATGACCAGTAAATGTTTAGGGTTTACTATGGTATAGGATTTATGAATTAACCGGAGTTTCGAGTTTATTAACCAAAGTTTAAGGTTTATTAGCATTATTAACCTCTTATTAATAAACTCTAAACCATGGTTAATAAACCCTTAATCATAGTTAACAAACACTCAACCATAGTTAATAAATACAAAACCATAGTTAATAAACACTAACATTTATTGATCAAGCCAAACCATTATTCTAATTAATTAAACCCTAAACATTTATTTGTCAAGCCAAACTCTTATTTTGATTACTTAAACTGTAAGACCCCAACTTTTATGAATGAAAAATATTTTTTCCTCAAAATATATTTTTGAATATTATGGTGTGGATATGATATAATGTTATAGCTGTGGGTAATATTTACAAATTTTGTAAAGTAAGCAAGTTGTTATAAAATATTTGATTTGTACGAAAACACAATCATTGGTGGACCCCACAACGGAAGTTTTGTCGTAGTTAGAAAACGACAGAAATATCTTTTTATAAAAATAACGATGAAAGTTTTACCGTGAAAGTATTGAATTACCCGGTAGTAAAAGTACAGTAATACACATGATTGCATATTAGCACACGGTATTGATTATTGATGCTTACGTGAGAAGTCACTCAGTTATACTCAATTATTGCTACAGTAATTGCTGCATAATATCTGTCATATTATTGATTCAATTATTGTCACAGTATCATCTGCATAATATTTTATATTATTAAATCAATAATTGAGACAACAAAGTTATTCATATTATTATTTGTAATATTGATAATATCAAGAAAGTTTTATCGAGGAGAGGTTTAGTCACCTAATTACGCGCCAATAGGGAGAAATCCTTATCGAAAAGCCCCCTCTTTCCTAGGAATGATCTGGTTGTTAAATATTGTTAGTTATAATATTAATGATGAATAAATTCGTGTTGATTAAAGATGAAATTGATATTTCCATTGTGTCTGGATTATTAATGTTAGTGGAAATCAACATTTATTTCGATAAGGTTATATTGACCAATCGAGAATTAATCGGATAAATGAGCAATTAATTGCTATTAATTCCTATGCTTATAACTATTTGTTCACATGTATGTACTATTGATTCACATGCATGTACTATTAGTGTTAGGTTTGTAATATTCATGAACGCAATCAAATTGCACAAAATAAGCGGATGAATGGAAAATCAGAGTTTTAAAAATTTTACAAACCATATACTCGGATCATCCTTTATGCACAATTATTAATTAAACAAAAAAGATAAAGAATAAGAATCATACCCTTGAAGATTCGAGCTTTCTCAGGTACAAGTTCACCTCCAAATCTTTTTCGCGTTCAACTTGAATCTACAGGGTTTGGTTCCTTCCTTTGATCAATGTTAGCCACCCAAATGTTTGGCCTCTAGAGGTGATCCACTAAGGAAGAAGAAAGATTCAAGAAGATGAGTATTTGGCAAAACCCTAGTTTTTCTATCTCTCATAAAAAAGAGCGTACTCTCCAACAATTGGAATCATGTATCTAGATATCTGATATAAGACTTCTCTTATAAAGATATCAGTTAACCTTTCTAATCTAATTAGAAAATAGGATATTATTTAATTAATTAAATTCTTTTAATTAATTAAGTTTCCTAATCTTATTAGGGATAATTAATTAAACTCTTTTAATTAATTTAACCTCCTAATCTTATTAGAAATATATGAGAGTACTTTTATTAATTAATTCTCAAACTTCTTTAGAAATTAAATAATAATAATAAGAATAATAATAATAAGACTCCTCTTATTAATTTATATTTAATATTTCCAAAATATTAAATAATAAATATTAATCTATTTAATTTATTCTATCACCATAGATTAAATTAAATATACTTAACTTATTATTACGATTATGCCATTAACTTCTTAAATAATTATTTTTCCTTTTATGGTGTGACCATTTAGGTTCTCCATATTAAATCGGGTGTGTATAAATCAATTAGAACAATTCTAATCTTATTTAAATAAATAAATTAAATTAGTAATTTATTTAAATAAATAATATTTATTCTACAATAGGGATAAGCCTCCCTAGCTATCAACGACTTTCCAGATAATATAGATTTCAACATTAATCATAAAAGAATCTTTGAGTAAATAGTTACCGTACAATTCAATCCATCCACCATATAATGTCCCAATTAAATATAAGATATGGAATTACTGTCAAGTCTTATTTTATTTAATTATATGTATTTCGATTCTTAAATGCACAACTCCAAATAATGCAAATTAGAAACTCCTTTCTAATTTCATTTTGCCTTGGCCAAGGACTACTGGGTTGTCATTTATCGAATCACATAAGACATTTCTCTTCTTTTACTAGAAGTGGTAGATTCTTTATTGATCATACATTATCTCTATGTACAACTTATTATACCCAAGCATACCATTTGATATACCCTAAGGGTCTTAAGGAATAAGTCAAAGTATAACTCATCATACCCAAGATACTATGATGATCTCAAGTCCAAGGATCACTTGTACAACTATCACTACAGGAATTCCTATTGACAGGCAAGTAAAACCCCATTAGGTATTCCTTAGCGAGCCACGTTCAGTGAACTTATTCTATAATAAGCACCTACATATTTGCTTTAGTGTCTCCACACAAATGATCATGAGATCAATCATCCTTATCCAATGAGCAAGCAACGTATGTACCAATCTATCCGGATTCACTAATCTCCAATTTAGTAATCAAATGATTGGGAACTATTTTAGTTTTAAGCTTTCTAAGAATTTAGATCTCATTAGAATGATCATCATCATTATTCTAAAAGCATTATTTAAAACTATGGGTTTGTCACATATTATAAACAACATCATGTAGATAATTAAAAGCCTTTAATAAATTAATACTTTTTATTAATAAATGAATAAGATTGTTACAAAGTATATGCTTTATCAACAAACATGATTGGCTTGTGTGCATACTACTTTCAATTAGGGGAGGTGGTGCAAGATTAATAATACTTGCATGACTAAATTAAAAATGGAGGTATAGATGAAGATACTATACTGTAACTATTTTTTTCACATATATAGAACTATTGATTCAGATGACTGAACTATTGATTCAAATGATGTACTATTAGGGGAGGTGGTGCAAGTTTGATAATACTTGTAGGACTAAATTAAAAATGGAGGAAAAGATGAAGGTATTATACTGTAATATTTTGAGCCCCAAAACGTGCAATTATCGAAACTATATTTTTCTATAAATAGAAGCTCATTCTTCTTTCATTCTCACCAATTCACTAAGACTCACAAGAGCAATTATAGAGAGAGAAGTTATTGAGAGAAAAAGAAGAGAAGTCTGCTACTTCACTATTTCAGTATCCTGTCTTCTTCTAAGGTAAGGGGTATTATTTTTGTTCAGTATTCATAAGGAATAATATTTTCTTTCATACTCTGTAGTATATGAGTAATATTATTTCGTCTCATATTCTTGATTATACCCTCATTCTATAAAAATATTGATTCTATACTCCGTGAAATTAGTAGAATATCCTTGATATTTGCGCTTCATCCAGTATCTTTTCATGAAAATATTATTCCGAGCTTTCTTGATAATTATTGATCTTTTCATACCGAAATAATATTCATAAGTTACTATTTATAGGTTACTATTCACCCAATTACTATTCACTCAAATATTCGGGACACATTTCATGCCGGAGTACTATTCACAGGTTACTATTCACCTGGTTACTATTCACTCGGGTATTTGGGGCACGTTTTATGCCGGGGTACTATTCACCCAAAAAATATATTTCTTTTCTGTCCAAATTATTTTTGATACATGAATATTATTCTTAAATTTTACTCCACAAAGCAGTATCATGTTGACAATTTGGATATTTTTAAACTCTGGATAAATTTAAAGTCTTTAAAATTTATCCTTTATTTCGTTTGATTAATGCTTATATCATTGTCGTCATTCTCATGCTTATATTG
This sequence comes from Panax japonicus, assembly GCA_020205505.1. Lineage (NCBI taxonomy): Eukaryota > Viridiplantae > Streptophyta > Magnoliopsida > Apiales > Araliaceae > Panax > Panax japonicus. The sequence continues at coordinate 32,437,344 of CM035112.1, read as the reverse complement.
TGATGAAAGTCATCTTTGGCTTACGTGCATAGATAGACTATTGATTGGTATGATTATGACCAGGGATTATTCAGTATAATCATGACCCGTAATGTTATAAAAATATGGTAAAAGTCCTTATTGGCCCGTAGTGCATTGATGGACATTTGTTGGTATGATTATGACTAGGGATTATTCAGTATAATCATGACCATTGATGATTATATGAATATCTTTGGCCTGTAGTGTATGGATGATTCGATGATGTGATTTATTTATTAAGCTGAGTCTCAACGATAAAGTGGATGAAAAACTTTTTAAATCATAGAAGATAGTAGATATCATGCTCTACTTGACTCTTCTAATGGATTGCTTGTTCTGATGCAGTTAAACCTGATGTTTATTTTATTTTATCAGTTTAACATTGTTGAAGGCTAATGATAATTTATTCTGCATTATCTTAGTCATAATTTTTTTTACCGGGCTAGTTGAGCTCACCCTTTTGCTTTCATTGTTCTCTTCAGAAAATGAGAACATAGCCGGGACTAGTCAAGGAATGGAGTGACGGTCCGAGATGGTTATTTTAGTAGTACTCACTACTTAGTGTGATAATAAATGTAATGAGGATTGAATTTGAGTTTGGATATTGTATATGAGACAGTATTCATGTAAAAACTCAACTATGTTTTGTCGTATTTTTACACAACAGTTGTATTTAAGAAGTTTGTATTTGATTTCTGTACCATTTATTTGACGACTCAAGATGGGTGAAGTATACCTATTTTGGGGGCGTCCCAGTTGGTATCAAAGCTTAGGGATATGATCCTTGACTGAGATATGAGACAAGAACTAGGAAGGGAGAGACATGAAATTCCTTCGCTATTATGACCTACCTAAGTTATTTGGTATTTAATTTTTCGGTCTGAATATATGGATAATATGTGACATGTCAATTAACCCTTATTTTGTGGCAGTGTTTGAAAATGGCATCTAAAAATGTTGAGATCAGCAATGAAACACATGAGACCGTTGAGTCACCAACGATCAATACCCAGGATAATGTGCAACAGGAAGACAATAATCCTCAAGTAAATAACAACACCGATCAGATGATTAACGATGGGATGTTCAGAGGCTTTATGCAATTCATGCAACATCAGGCGAGAGAAACTCCTGTTCAAAATGCAGGTGGAAACACGGGCAACTCTCGGATTGTTACCGCTAAGCAGTTCAAGGAGCTGGGACAACCAGAGTTTTTGGGAGAGCCAAAACCACTTAAGGCGAAGACGTGGATAAAACAAATCACCAAGATATTTGATGTCCTGGGATGCTCCGAGGAGCAAAAGGTTTCCTTTTCAACCTTCATGTTGAGAGGAGAAGCAGATTACTGGTGGGAATCAGTAAAGCGTACTCAGCCTGCCGCACTCAAAATGTCTTGGGAAAATTTCCAAGAACTGTTCAACAACAAGTACTTTCCCGAAAGTATTCGTCACATGAAAGAGGTGGACTTCATCAAGATGGAGCAAAACAATATGACCGTGTCGCAGTACGAAGCTAAGTTTGCCGAGTTGTCCCGGTTCTCATCCCATTTGGTTGATGATGAGGAGAGAATGATGCGAATGTTTCTGCGAGTTTTAAGACTGAAAATACGTCAATACCTCATTTCTCACAAATTATGTTTATATTCAGATGTAGAAAATAAGGCTCAGTTATTGGAGCGCAATAATGAGCCAACCCAACCAAAAGATAACGAATAACAACACGATAATAATCGTACCAGTGGCAACGGTCATCGGAACAATGATAACCATCGTGGAGTAAATTATCATGCTAGAAATGGTAACCACTTTGGTGGTAATCATGGCCAAGATAATAGAAGAAATGATTCAAGTGGAAAGTTTAAGAAGAAAATATTTAACAATGATGGGAAGACATCGACAGAAGCACCAGTAACAAATTCTAGGGGAGGAGAACGACCGCCAATTAGATGCTACAGATGCGCAGAGGAGGGACACATAAGTCCAAACTGTTCACAGCCTTCCAAGGTATGTTTTAGTTATGGAAAAGACGGTCACATAGATCAATTTTGTCCTGTAGCGAAATCAAATCCAGCTGGGACGGTGGCACCAAAGGCGGATACAGACAAAACAAAGTCGGTGGTTTCAGGAAGAGCATTTTCATGACTTTTGAAAAAGCAAGTAACCCGAACGAAGTTATCACGTGTTAGTTAATCATAAACTCTTGAAAAGTTTATACCTTGTTAGATATCGGTTCTACAAATTCTTTTATTTCTCCTACTTGCGCTCAACGTTTAAATTTAACTCTGGAGAAATTAGACTTTGACTTATTTGTTGAAACTCCGTTAGGAGAAACCTTCATTACATGTGCTATCCAAGTCTTGAATGAGAGTCAAAGTTTTTAAATGATATTTCTATCGTTAATAAATTTCCCGACGTATTCTCGAAAAACATCATAGCCTATCCCAGAGCGTGAAATCGAATTTTGTATTGACCCTAGTACAAAACCCATTTCTAAAACCCTTAAATATTTCTTCACCGAGAACTAACATAATTCACGCCGAAGATGTTGGCTCGAGCTATTGAAGATTACGACCATACCATTCAATATCATCATGGAAGAGAGAACATGGTAGTTGACGAGTTGAGTAGAAGATCGTATGCGGTTACGAGTGTGACGTTCTTAACACAAAGACCCATTTTATACGACTTACAAAAGATGGAGATAGAGTTAAAGACTCAAAGAACCTACGTGAAGATAACGAATATATGATTAAAACTGACTTTAATCGATAAAGTTAAAAGTTACTCAAGCTAAAAACATGGAGCTGATGCGTTTGAGGAAGAAAGTACAAGAAGGTGCTATTCCAGAAGCAAAAATCGATGAAGAAGGAATACTTTGAGTCAACTCCAGACTTTGTGTTCCTAACAACTCTGAATTGAAGTATAAAATCATGATGGAAGCGTACAACAAACTGTTTACAATCGATCCTGGGAGTACTAAAATGTATCGTGATCTTCGACATACATTTTGGTGGAGTAATATGAAGATAGAGATAACAGAGTTTATCTCAAGGTGTTAAACTTGTCAACGTGTTAAGGCGGAGCATCAAGTGTCAAAAGGTCCATTGCAACCACTTGAAATTCCAGAATGGAAGTGCAAACACATTACCATGGACTTCGTTACTGGTCTTCCCAAGGTTTCTCAAGGTATATATGCAATTTAGGTCATTGTTGATAGATTGACCAAGTCTGCTCATTTCTTACCTATACGAGAAACTTATTCACTTGAATGTCTTCCTCGTTTATACATAAATGAGATTGTATGACTGCATGGTATGCCAGTACCCATAGTTTTTGATCGAGACCCAAGATTCACTTCACGATTTTGGGATAGTTTGCAAGTTACAATTTAGTTTGGCATATCATCCTCAAACGGACGGGCAGTTAGAGAGGACTAATCAAACTCTTGAAGATATATTAAGACTATGTGTCCTTGACTTCAATGGAAGTTGGGACAAGTTCTTGCCATTGGTGGAGTTTTCCTACAACAACAGTTACCAATCAAGTATTGGCATGGCTCCATTCGAGGAGTTGTATGGACGCGAGTGGCGTTCTCCAGTATGCTGGGATGAGGTGGGTGAAACAACGTTGTTGGGACCCGAATTGGTACGCATGACAAAGGAAAAGATTCAAATGATCAGGCAACGTATAAAGACCTCACAAGTTTGATAAAAGAGTTATACTGATCTTAATCGAAGAGACGTGGAATTCAATGTTGGAGAGCATGTGTTATTACGTGTTGCTGATCCATGGAAAGGAGTTACAAGATTTGGAAAGAAAAGGAAAGCTCAATCCTCGATTCATTGGGCCATTTAAAATCCTCGATCGAGTAGGAACTCTGGCCTATAGACTCTCCTTACTGACAAGTATGTCTCATGTTCATAATGTTTTTTACATATCTATGCTACATAAATATGTGAAAGACCCGAACCACATTATTGACATAGAACTGGATGAGTTAGAGAAAGATTTAACGTATGAAGAGGTACCTGTTAAATCTTGGATAAAAAGGATCATATTCTATGCTCCAAGGTTATACCTCAAGTCAAAGTTTTGTAGAGAAACCACGATGTTGAGGAAATGACCTGGGAGTTAGAATCTAAAATAAAGTCAAGGTATCCTCACTTCTTCGACATACCAGGTACGTACCCTAATTTAGAGGAGAAAATTTTATAAAAAAGGGAGGTTGTAAGACCCCAACTTTTTTGAATGAAGAATATTTTTTCTCGAAATATATTTTTGAATATTATGGTGTGTATATGATATAATGTTATAGTTATGGGTAATATTTACAAATTTTGCAAAGTAAGCAAGTTGTTATAAAATATTCGATTGGTCGAGAAATATTCGTTTTAACAGGGAATATTCGTATGACAGCACAATCATTGGTGGACCCCACAACAGAAGTTTTGTCGTAGTTAGAAAATGACATAAATATCCTTGGCCCGTAGTGCAGGGATGACTCAGTGATGTGGTTTATTTATTAAGCTGAGTCTCAACGATAAAAATTGATGAAAACATTTTAAATCATAGAAGATAGTAGATATCATGCTCTACTTGACTCTTCTAATGGATTGCTTATTCCACTGTAGTTAAACTTGATGTCTATTATATTTTATCGGTTTAACATTGTTGAAGACTAATGATAATTTATTCTGCATTATCTTAGTCATAATATTTCTTACTGGGCTAGTTGAGCTCACCCTTTCTTTCACTGTTCTCTTCAGGAAATGAGAACGTAGCCGGGACTAGTCGGGGAACGGAGTGACGGTCCAGATGATATCATTAGTAGTCCTTACTATTTTGTTAAATAGTGTGACAATAAATGTAATGAGGACTCCATTGAGTATGGATATTGTCTAGATGATAATATTCTTATTAAAACTCTTAGATTATGTTTTGTCGTATTTTACACGACTGTTGTATAATTAAGTTGTATTTAAATTATGTACCATGTATTTGGCGACTCAACATGGGTGATGTATACCTATTTTGGGGGCGTCACAGTTGGTATCAAAACTTAGGGATATGATCTCTGGCTTAGATGTGAGACAAGAACTAGTATGACCTACCTAAGTTTATTTGGTATTTAATTGGTCGGTCAGAGTATAAGGATAATATGTAATATGATAATTAACCTTTGTTTTGTGGCAGTATTTGAAAATGGCATCCGAAAATGTTGAGATAAACAATGAAGCAAATGAGACCGTTGAGTCACCACAGATTAATGCCTATGATAATGTGCAACAGGAAGACAATAATTCTCATGTAAACACAAGTGGTTATAAAATATTCATTGTTGTCGGGGAATATTCGTTTGGTCGTGGAATATTCTTTCTGTCGGGGAATATTCGTACGACCGGCGCAGCCATTTGTGGGCCCCATAACAGAATAACTGTCTGATGAAAAAAATGACAAAATTAAGTTTTTATAAATAACGGCGTAATCGTTACCGTTAACACTATTGGAATACCCGGTTGGTAAAATAAAGTAATATGCGTTGTTGCACAGAAGCACACGGTATTACACAGTATTTTTGAATTATTGATTCTTACGTAAGAAGGCACTACTCAATAATTGTTACAGTAATTACTGTTCAATATTTTATTTTATTGATTCAATAATTGCTGCGTTAATATTTTATATTATTGTTGTTTCAATAATTATCACTGCACAATATTTCTCATTATCAGATCAATAATTCGTATTATTTGAATAATATTATTAGATAGCATTGTTGGCAATGTCTAGAAAATTCTGTCAAGGAGAGGTTTGGTCACCTAATTGCGCGCCAGTAAGGAAAAATTCTTATTGGAAAGCCCCCTCTTTCCTGGGAATGGCCTGGTTGTCAAAATTGTGATTCTGTAATATTATTTGTGAATAATAAATTATTGATTTATATGATAATGAAATATTTATTTCATGTGGATATAAATAATAGATTTATTTATGTGGTTATAAATGAAGGAATTAATGTTGAGGTGTTTTATCAATATTTTGTCGGATTGGAGGTATTAAAAACTCAAATCGGTGTTCTTAAAGCTTTACTACGTGAGTTATAATTTTAATTTGACCGTTGGATCGTTGTGATTTTTGGATATGTTATACATATATGAGTTAAGTATATGTCCACAAATTTTGAGCCGTTAAAAATAAACGCATGATTTGTTATGAATTTTAAAAGGTGTTGAAACGGTGTTTAAAATCATCCGTTTGTGGATTTCGAATATTTTCGGTCTGAAATTTGGAAAAACTTTCTTCTGCAAAGTTGTAGAAAATTCGATTTAAGACAGAATGGACATAAAATTCTTATTTTTCTGATAAATGGGCTATTTTCTATGAATTGTTGAAGTTTTAGTAAATAAAATGATTTTTATTAAATTATGGGCGGGACCCACTTTATTTTTAACATGTGGGCTGCCAACTTTGTTCAAGTATGGCATGCTAGAGGCTGGTCTTAGATGGCTGGTGGCTGCGTAGGAGAATAATAATAATAAATATATTATTTTATTAATTTAGTCTCCTTTGGCGTTCTAGCATTTTCCTATAAATATGTGTTTATGTTAGAATTGAAAATCACACCAAAAACATAAGTTTTCTCTCTCAATATTGTCAAGCATATTTTTAAGAGTATTTAGATACTTTGAGAGTTGCTATTCGGTGTAAGTTTCCTTCGGCTTTTCATCCAATATTCCGGTCAGAAATACTGTTTTTTTGAGGTAAGGAATTTTAAGGGTTATTATGTTTTTCAATTCGTACTTCTTCCGTCCTTCAAAAAATTCTGGAAAATTTTGAAATGATATTTTGATGAGTTTTATTGATTGTGTCCAAAAATGGCGATTTTTGAATGTATAGATTAAGAGTTATGAATTTTACGGGAAAAGACTATTTTAAAAATAACCGCTTATAACTCCTTGTGGTTAACTCCAAAATTGATTAAATTTTTATTGAGAGTACATCTATATAACATCATTTATGACAGGTGGTTATCATTTCTGACATGTTGATTCCCTCCACGTTTGTTGTCACTGCTTCGATGACTGCTACCACTGGTATTATCGACTTGTCGGCTGCTCTCTCTTGGTTGGGTTGACTCATTATCACGCTCCAATAACTGAGCCCTATTCACAACATCTGAATACAAACACAATTTATGAGAAATAAGTTATTGACGTATCTCAGGTTTCAAACCTCTTAGAAACAACTGCGTCATTCTCTCCTCATTATAAACCAAGTGGGACACAAACCGAGATAACTCGGCAAACTTAGCTTCGTACTGCGCCACGGTCATATTGTTTTGCTCAAGCTTGATGAACTCCACCTCCTTCATGTGACGAATACTTTCAGGAAAGTACTTGTCGTTGAAAAATTCTTAGAACTTCTCCCAAGACATCTTCAGTGCGGCAGGTTGAGTACAGTTTATAGATTCCCACCAGTAATGTGACGCCCCCAAAATAGGTATACATCACCCATCTTGAGTCGCCAGATACATGGTACTAAATACAAATACAAACTTATTATACAACAGTCGTGTAAAATACGACAAAACATATGCTGTGAGTTTTAATACAAATATTGTCATCTAGACAATATTCACACTCAATGGAGTCCTCATTACATTTATTATTACACTATTTCACAGAATAGTGAGGACTACTAATGCACCCTCTAGGACCATCACTCCGTTCCCCGACTAGCCCCAGCTACGTTCTCATTTCCTGAAGAGAACAATGAAAGAAAGGGTGAGCTCAACTAGCCCAGTAAGAAATATTATGACTAAGATAATGCAGAATAAATTATCATTAGTCTTCAAGAATGTTAAACTGATAAAATACAATAGACATAAAGTTTAACTGCAGCAGAACAAGCAATCCATTAGAAGAGTCAAGTAGAGAATAAAATCTACTGTCTTTTATGATTTAAAAAGTTTTTCATCACTTTTATTGCTGAGACTCAGCTTAATAAATAATCCACATCATCAGATCATCCCTGAACTACAGGCCAAGGATATTATTTTGTATCACGACCATGAATTATCCATGCACTACGGGCCAAAGATAATCGTGTTTTCATCAACGGTCCTGATCATGCCATAAAACAATTTATCTTTGCTCCCTTGGCCAAAGAGAATCTATAGTCATAATCATACCAAAAACTGTCCATCAATGCACTACGGGCTAATGAGGACTTTTTCCACATCATTTGTAACAGTACGGTCATGATTATACCGAATAATCCCTGGTCATAATCATACCAAGTCCATCTATGCACTACAGGCCATAGATGACTTTCAAAAAAATATAAACATGAGGATGATGACAATGATATAAGAATTCAATAAAACAAGTTCAAGAATTAATTTATTCAGCAACTAATAACGTCCAAATTGTCAACATGATACTTCTTTGTAGAGTAAAATTCAAGAATGCTCAGAAGAATATTTCTATGAAAAGATACTGGATGAAGCGTAAATATCAAGGATATTCCACTAATTTCATGGAGTATAAAAGTCAAAACTTTAACCAGCTGAGTATAATAAAGAATGGAATAACAAAAGAAATCACCATGCATGCGGTACTTCGCATAGACAAGTTATTCCAACAGAATAATAAATAACGGAACCAGGTCAGGCGAGATTCGCACCGACAGGATGTTCCAACAGAATAATAAAGAATGGAATAACAAGAGAAATCACCATGCATGCGGTAATTTGCATAGACAGGTTATTCTAACAGAATAATAAAGACGGAATCAGGTCCGATGTAAAACGCACAGACAGGATATACTAACAGAAAAATAAAGAATAAAATAATAACAGAAATCACCATGCATGTGGTACTTCACATAGACATGTTATTCCAACAGAATAATAGAGACGAAACCAGGTTCAGCATAAAACGCACAGACATGATATTCTAACAGAAAAATAAAGAATGGAATAACAACAGAAATCACCATGCATGCGGTACTTCGCATAGACAGGTTATTCCAACAGAATAATAATGACGGAACCAGGTCCGGCGTAAAACGCATAGACAGGATATTCCAACAGAATAATAAAGACAGAACCCGGTCCGGCATAAAACGTACAGACAAGATATTCCAACAGAATAATAAAGAATGGAATAACAGAAGAATTTCACCAAGTATAGGGTAGTCTGCGTATACAGGTTATTCCAATAAAATAATAAAGAATGGAATAACATAAGTTCTCTTCATGAATACAAAAGAAATAATACCCCTTACAGGTAAAACAAATAATATTCCTTACCTTTGAAAGAAGAGTACGTACTCCAACTGGTAGGGCGAGGATATACTCGAAGAAAACTTGCACTATGCTTAAAGCTTTCTTAAACTCTAAAGAAATATGTCAAGATTATAGAATAAGAACTCTCTCTATAGTTTCTCTCTCTAAAGTTTTAGTGAATTCGTAAGAAATAATGAAGGAATGAGCTTCTATTTATAGAGGAATGGACTGCATAGTAACTAATTTATGAACGGTCCAGATTGATTTACTTTTAATCGGACGGTCTATATTTAAAGAAAAATCTTTTAAATAAAATATAATATATTCTATTTATAATCTAATAAAACGAATAACTTTATAAAAGTATTCTGTTTTATATAAAAAGATTTTACTATGCAAAATACTATGCATAATAAAATATAATATCTTCTAATTATTATCTAATAAAACGAATAACTTTATAAAAGCATTCTATTTTATATAAAAAGATTTTACTATTAGCCTAATAAAATGAATAACTTTATAAAAGCATTCCATTTTATATAAAAAGCTTTTCTGTTTTATAGCATTATTAATACTAATAAAACAAAACTTCATCATCATTATTATTATTACACTATTAATCGACAAGGTCGTTCCCAGGAAAGAGGCGGCTTTCTAATAAGGATTTCTCCCTATTGGCACGCGATTAGGTGACCAAACCTCTCCTTGGCAGAACTTCTAGACGTCGTTAATATTGCAAATAATAATATTAATAACTCTGTTATCTCAAATCCAAACCAAAATTTGGAAAAAAAAATATTTTGAGAAAAATAAATATTTATTCGTAAAATCTGGGGTCCCACAATCTCCCCTCCTTGTGAAATTTTGCCCTCAAAATTTACGTATGTACCTGGTATGACGAAGAGGTGAGAATACCTTGAATACCTTTATCGTCGAAAACATTAAATTCATCTTTCTAATACGGCCAAAGATATTCATTAACAGTTCATCTTTGCACTACAGGCCAACTGTATAACCAATAATGCTAAAACTCAGCTTAATAGTATCACGACCATGAATTATCCATGCACTACGGGCCAAGGATATTCGTGTTTTCAATTACGGTCATGATTATACCGAATAATCCCTGGTCATAATCATACCAAGTCCATCTGTGCACTACGGGCCAAAGATGACTTTTACCACATCATTTATAATATTACGGTCATGATTATACCGAATAATCCCTGGTCATAATCATACCAAGTCCATCTATGCACTACGGGCCAAAGATGACTTTTACCACATCATTTGTAACATTGCGGTCATGATTATGCCGAATAATCTCTGGTCATAATCATACCAAGTCTATCTATGCACTACGGGCCAAAGATGACTTTCAACAAAATATAAACATGATGAGTAGTTAATCAATCGATTCCTAAAATCACATCAAAGGCAAGTATTTTCAAAGAGATAAGATCAACAGGTAACGTGAAAGTGTCAATTTAAAGCAACAAGATTTATAAACAGTGGAGGTAACGAAGGTTTCTACCAACGGAGTTTTAACAGATAAATCAAAGCCTAATTTCTCTGAAGTCAAATTTAAACATTGAACGCAAGCAAGAGGGATAAAATAATGGGTAGAACCGGTATCTAATAAGGCATAGACTTCGCAAAAGTTTATAATTAATTTACCCGTAATAACTTCATTCGGGTTTCTCGACAAACGCTCTCACTTAAACTACCGGATTTTGCTTTGCTATAGAGTACATTCCACCCTTAGTTGCTTAGTCACATTATCCATGATTTGAATCATTACTCTCTGATCCATATCGAATTAGGGTTGACTGCTCTGTATAGGGTAATTTCAAATTCGATGTTGGATTCTCCCGATTGTTGTCCAAAAAGCGAAATCCATTTCATCTATTTTGACTTTATTGGATCGGACGTCTTTTTTTACACTATCAACGCGTCGTGCGGCTGTTACCCATGCATCATCTATTCTTCTTCATTCAACTATTTCTGCTTTCATCAGAACTTTGATCATAGCGTTATCAGATTCCAGCTCTAATATCTTATGCTCTGCCGAAGAGTGCTTCTGTTCAAGCATCGCACATCGGGTAACATAATTTTGAATTATTGCATCTCTTTGCTCCACAACCGCTTGCCGTTCTTCAACCTGCTCTTCCAACTCATTAATACAATTTTGTAATTCTAAATTTTGATCATAAACTTCTTTTAACCAATTCTCCTCAGGTTCCTCTTCTTCCTCACTCTCAGTTGCTACCTCTGTAACTAGCTCGGGTGCAACTATTAGTTCTTCACTTACCACGTAGATATCTCTAATTTCTTCTTCGTCTGACATCACATTAACCTGGTTAGTGATTAAAGGTGCCTCAATGGTCTCATTCACTCCATTGCTAACATTTTCAGCTGTCATTTTCAAACACTGCCACAAAACAAGAGTTAATTAACATATCACATATTATCTCTATACTTTGACCGACCAATTAAATACCAAATAAACTTAGGTAGGTCATACTAGTGAAGGATTTCCCCGTCTCTCCCCTCCTAGTTCTTGTCTCACATCTCAGCCAGGGATCATATCCCTAAGCTTTGATACCAACTATGACGCCCCCAAAATAGGTATACATCACCCATCTTGAGTCGCCAGATACATGGTACTGAATACAAATACAAACTTATTATACAACAGTCGTGTATAATACGACAAAACATATGTTGTGAGTTTTAATACAAATATTGTCATCTAGACAATATCCACACTCAATGGAGTCCTCATTACATTTATTATTACACTATTTCACAGAATAGTGAGGACTACTAATGCACCCTCTAGGACCATCACTCCGTTCCCCGACTAGCCCCAGCTATGTTCTCATTTCCTGAAGAGAATAATGAAAGAAAGGGTGAGCTCAACTAGCCCAGTAAGAAATATTATGACTAAGATAATGCAGAATAAATTATCATTAGTCTTCAACAATGTTAAACTGATAAAATACAATAGACATAAAGTTTAACTACAGCGGAACAAGTAATCCATTAGAAGAGTCAGGTAGAGAATAAAATCTATTATCTTTTATGATTTAAAAAGTTTTTCATCACTTTTATTGCTGAGACTCATCTTAATAAATAATCCACATCATCAGATCATCTACAGGCCAAGGATATTATTTAGTATCACGACTATAAATTATCCATGTACTACGGGCCAAAGATAACCGTGTTTTCATCAACGGTCCTGATCATGCCATAAAATAATTCATCTTTGCTCCCTTGGCCGAAGAGAATCCATAGCCATAATCATCCCAAAAACTGTCCATCAATGCACTACGGACCAATGAGGACTTTGTCCACATCATTTGTAACATTACGGTCATGATTATACCGAATAATCCCTGGTCATAATCATACCAAGTCCATCTATGCACTACAGGCCATTGATGACTTTCAAAAAAAATATAAACATGAGGATGATGACAATGATATAAGAATTCAATAAAATAAGCTCAAGAATTAATTTATTGAGGAGCTAATAACGTTCAAATTGTCAACATGATACTTCTTTGTAGAGTAAAATTCAAAAATGCTCAGAATAATATTTCTATGAAAAGATACTGGATGAAGTGCAAATATCAAGGATATTCCACTAATTTCATGGAGTATAGAAGTCAAAACTTTAACCAACTGATTATAATAAAGAATGGAATAACAAAAGAAATCACCATGCATGCGGTACTTCGTATAGACAGGTTATTCCAACAGAATAATAAATAACGGAACCAGGTCAGGTGAGATTCACACCGACAGGATGTTCCAACAGAATAATAAAGACGGAACCAGGTTCGGCATAAAACACATAGACAGGATATTCCAACATAATAATAAAGAATGGAATAACAGAATAATTTCACCAAGTATAGGGTAGTCCGCGTATATAGGTTATTCCAACAGAATAATAACGAATGGAATAACAGAAGTTCTCTTCATGAATACAAAAAAAATAATACCCCTTACAAGTATAATAAATAATATTCCTTACCTTTGAAAGAAGAGTACTTACTCCGACTGGTAGGGCGAGGATATACTCGAAGAAAACTTGCACTATGCTCAAAGCTTTCTTAAACTCTAAAGAAATACGCTCAAGATTATAGAAGAAGAACTCTCTCAATAGTTTCTCTCTCTAGAATTTCAATGAATTCGTAAGAAATAATGAAGGAATGAGCTTCTATTTATAAAAGAATGGACTGCATAGTAACTAATTCATGAACGGTCCAGATTGATTTACTTTTAATCGGACGGTCCATATTTAAAGCAAAATTTTTTAAATAAAATATAATATATTCTATTTATAATATAATAAAATGAATAATTTTATAAAAGTATTTTATTTTATATAAAAAGATTTTACTATGCAATACTATGCATAATAAAATATAATATATTCTAATTATTGTCTAATAAAACGAATAACTTTATAAAAGTATTTTGTTTTATATAAAAAGATTTTACTATTAGCCTAATAAAATGAATAACTTTATAAAAGTATTCTATTTTATATAAAAAGTTTTTCTGTTTTATTACATTAATAATACTAATAAAACAAAACTTCGTCATCGTTATTATTATTCACACTATTAATCGACCAGGTCGTTCCCAGGAAAGAGGGGGCTTGCCAATAAGGATTTCTCCCTATTGGCGCGTAATTAGGTGACCAAACCTCTCCTTGGCAGAACTTCTAGACATCGTTAATATTACAAATAATAATATTAATAACTCTGTTATCTCAAATCCACACCAGAATTTTGAAAAAAAATATTTTGAGAAAATTAAATCTTTATTAGTAAAATCTGGGGTCTCACAACTAATCTGCCTCTGCACGCAACATGAAGGTGGCAAAGGGAACCTTTTGCTCCTCGGAACATCCCGAGACATCAAATATCTTGTTGATCTGCTTTATCCATGTCTCCGCCTTAAGTGGTTTTGGCTCTCCAAAAAACTCCGGTGGTCCCAGCTCCTTGAACTGCTTAGCGGTGACCGTCCGAGAGTTGTCAGTGTTTCCACATGCATTTTGGACAGGAGCCGCTCTCGCCTGATGTTGTATGAATTACATAAAGCCTCTGAATATCCCATCGTTCACCATTTCATCGGTGTTATTGTTTTCATTAGGATTATTGTCTTCCTGTTGTACATTACCTTGGGCATTGATCGTTGGTGACTCAACGGTCCTATGTGCTTTATTGCTTATCTCAACATTTTCAAATGCCATTTTTAAATACTGCCACAAAACAAAGGTTAATTAACATATCACATATTATCTCTATACTCTGACCGACCAATTAAATACCAAATAAACTTAGGTAGGTCATACTAGCAAAGGAATTCCCCGTCTCTCCCCTCCTAGTTCTTGTCTCTCATCTCATCCAGGGATCATATCCCTAAGCTTTGATACCAACTGTGACGCCCCCAAAATAGGTACACATCACCCATCTTGGGTCGTCAGATACAAGGTACTGAATACAAATACAAACTAATTATATAACAGTCGTGTAAAATACGACAAAGCATAAATTGAGAGTTTTAATAAGAATATTGTTATCTAGACAATATCCACACTCAAAGGAGTCCTCAATACATTTATTGTCGCACTATTTAACAGAATAGTGAGGACTACTAATACTATCATCTGGACCATCACTCCGTTCCCCGACTAGTCCCGGCTACGTTCTCATTTCTTGAAGAGAATAGTGAAAGAAAGGGGTGAGCTCAACTAGTCTAGTAAGAAATATTATGACTAAGATAATGCAGAATAAATTATCATTAGTCTTCAACAATGTTAAACTGATAAAATACAATAGACATCAAGTTTAACTGGAGCGGAATAATCAATCCATTAGAAGAGTCAAGTAGAGCATGATATCTACTATCTTCTATGATTTAAAATATTTTCATCAATTTTTATCGCTGAAACTCAACTTAATAAATAAACTACATCATCGAGTCATCCCTGCTTTACGGGCCAAGGATATTCATTAAATTATCAATGGTCATGACTATACCGAATAATCCCTAGTCATAATAATACCAAAAATTGTCTGTCAATACACTACAGGCCACTGAGGACTTTTATCATATCATTTATAACATTATAGGTCATGATTATACCGAATAATCCCTGATCATAATCATACCAAGCTCATCTATGCACGTAAGCCAAAGATGATTTTTATCACAATATAAGCATGAGGATGATGACAATGACATAATAATTCAATAAAACAAGTTCAAGAATAAATTTTAAAGATTTATAAGTTAATTTATCCTGAACTCAATAATGTCCAAATTATCAACATAATACTTCTTTGTAGAGTAAAATTCAAGAATGCTCAGAAGAATAGTTCAATGAAAAGATACTAGATGAAGCGCAAATATCAAAGATATTCAATTAATTTTATGGAGTATAGAAGCCAAAATTTTAACCAAATGTGTAAAACCCCAAATTTTACGAATAAAGATTTAATTTTCTCAAAATATTATTTGAGATAATGTTTACTTGTGGGTAGTATTTATAAATTTTGTAAAGTATGCAAGTTGTTATATAATATTCGATTGGTCGGGAAATATTCTTTTTGTCGGAGAATATCCGTACGACAGTACAATTATTAGTGGACCCCACAATGGAATTAATGTCAGATTGAAAAAATGACAAAAATATTTTTATGAAAATAACGGCAGAAGTTTTACCGTTAAAACTGTTGAACTACTCGGTAGTAAAAGTACAGTAATACGCGTGATTGCATAGTAGCACACGGTATATATTATTGATGCTTACGTGAGAAGTCACTCAGTTTTGTTCAATTATTGCTACAGTAATTGCTGCATAGTATCTCACGTTATTTGATTCAATTATTGTCGATATTTTATATATTATTAAATCAATAATTGAGACAGCGAAGTTATTAATATTATTATTTGAAATATTAACGATGTCTAGAAGTTCTAACAAGGAGAGGTTTGGTCACCTAATTACGCGCCAATAGGGAGAAATCCTTATTGGAAAGCCCCCTCTTTCCTGGGAACGACTAGATCGATTAAAATTATAAATTATAATAATGATGATAAATATTATTAAATATATTGAGGTGTCTTTTTATGAAGTCACGAAAGTTTATATATATATATATTATAAATTTTGTTTTATTAGTATTATTAATGTAATAAAACAAAAAAGCTTTTTATATAAAACATAATACTTTTATAAAGTTATTTGTTTTATTAGACAATAATTAGAATATAATATATTTTATTATGCATAGTGATTTGTATAGTAAATTTTTTTTTATATAAAACAGAATATTTTTATAAAGTTATTTGTTTTATTAGATAATAATTAGAATATAATATATTTTATTATGCATAGTATTTTGTATAGTAAAATCTTTTTATATAAAACAGAATAATTTTATAAAGTTATTTATTTTATTAGACAATAATTAGAATATAATATATTTTATTATTCATAGTATTTTGCATAGTAAAATCTTTTTATATAAAATAAAATACTTTTATAAAGTTATTTGTTTTATTAGACAATAATTAGAATATAATATATTTTATTATGCATAGTATTTTGCATAGTAAATTTTTTTTATATAAAACAGAATAATTTTATAAAGTTATTTATTTTATTAGACAATAATTAGAATATAATATATTTTATTATGCATAGCATTTGCATAGTAAAATCTTTTTATATAAAACAGAATAATTTTATAAATTTAATTATTTTATTAGATTTTAAATAATATATATATATATATATATATATTTTATTACATAGTATCCTTTCTATTTTCTTATAAATAGGAAGTTTAGTTAGAATTGAAATCACACCAGAAATTCAGAGAATTCTCTTCAATAATCTTGAGCGTATTTCTTTATAGTTTTAAGAAGCTTTGAGCGTAGTGCAAGTTTTCTTCAAGTATATCCACGCCCTACCCGTCGGAGTACTCTTCTTTATAAGGTAAGGAATATTATTTGTTGTAGTTGTAAGGGGTATTATTTCTTTCGTATTCATGAAGAGAACTTCTGTTATTACATTCCTTATTATTCTGTTGGAATAACCTGTCTATGTGAAGTACCGCATACATGGAGAAATTCTTCTGTTATTCCATTCTTTATTATTATGTTAGAATAACCTGTCTATGCAAAGTACCGCATACATGGTAAAATTATTCTATTATTCCATTCTTTATCATTCTGTTGGAATATCCTGTCTGTGCGTTTATGCATGACCTGGTTCCATTATTTATTATTCTGTTGGAATAACATGTCTGTGTGGTCTATCGCATGCATGGTGATTTCTGTTGTTATTACATTCTTTATTGTTCTGTTGGAATATCCTATCGGTGCGAATTTCGCCTGACCTGGTTCCGTTCTTTGTTATTGTGACGCCCCAAAAATTAGGTATTAATCACCCATCTTGAGTCGCCAAATACATGGTACACAATACAAATACAAATTTAACTATACAGCTGTCGTGTAAAATACGACAAAACATAAACTGAGAGTTTAAACAAGAATACTGCCTTCTAGACAATATCCATTCTCAATGGAGTCCTCATAGATAGTATACAAACTCAAATTCAGTCATCGTTACATTTATTCTCACACTATTTAACAGAATAGCGAGGACTACTAATGCTATCATCTGGACCGTCATTCCATTCCCGACTCGTCCTAGCTATATTCTAATTTCCTGAAGAGAACAGTGAAGGAAAGGGTGAGCTCAACTAGCCCAGTAAGAAATATTATGACTAAGATAATACAGAATAAATTATCATTAGTCTTCAACAATGTTAAACTGATAATATACAATAGACATCAAGTTTAACTGCAGCGGAATATGCAATCAATTAAAAGAGTCAAGTAGAGAATAAAGTCTACTATCTTTTAGGTTTTAAAAGGTTTTCATTAATTTTTATCGCTGAGACTCAACTTAATAAATAAACTACCACATCTAATCATCCTTGTACCATGGTCAAAGATTTTTATTAAATCATCAATGGTCATGACTATACCGAATAAACCCTGGTCATAATCATACCAAAAACTATTCATCAATGCATTACAGGCCACTGAGGACTTTTATCACATTATTTATAATAGGTCATGATTATACCGAATGATCCCTGGTCATAATCATACTAAGTCCATCTATGCACGTAAGCCAAAGATGACTTTCAACATAATATAACATGAGAATGATGACAATGACATAATAATTCAATAAAACAAGTTCAAGAATTAATTTATCCAGAAACTAATAATGTCTAAATTGTCAACATGATACTTCTTTGTAAAGTAAAATTCAAGAATGCTCAGAAGAATATTTCCATGAAAAGATACTGGATGAAGCGCAAATATCAAGGATATTCCACTAATTTCATGGAGTATATAAATCAAAACTTTAACCAACTGAGTATAATAAAGAATATATGAAACTGCAAATGGATTTTCACCTGCCATGCGGTAATCCACGTATACAGATCATTTCCACAATTTAATAAGGAATGAATACAAAGGATCATTCACCATGCATGTGGCAATCCACATAGATAGGTAATCCACGTATAGAGTTTCAATGAATTCGTAAGAAATAATGAAGGAATGAGCTTCTATTTATAGAAAAACTAAGAGTGACTCTTGGTTTTAATGAAGGGTCAAAATGACTCTTGGTAATATTGAAGAGACAACTACTATTTGCGAAGGGGTAATTAACTCTTGGAATACCGAAGAGGCAAATAACTCTTGGAAAGCTGAAGGGTCAAGTTACTATTAAAACTCATGAATAGTAACTCATAAATAGTAACTCGTGAATAGTAACTCATAAATAGTAACTCGTGAATAGTAACTCCGACACGAAAAGTTCTCCAAATACCCGATTGAACAATATAACCTCCAGACATAAATTATTATCGAAATAAATGTCAATTTTCACTAACACAAATAATTTTAACACAATGGAACTATCAAATTCATCTTTAATTAACACGAACTTATCCATCATTAATATCATAACTCACAATATTTAACAACCAGGTCGTTCCCAGGAAAGAGGGGGCTTTCCAATAAGAATTTTTCTCTATTGGCGCGCAATTATCAAAAACTGTCAAGAAACCATTTTCTAAAGGAATCTTGATTGTGAAAGATTTTTGTCAAAATTATAATAATTACGATGCATATTAATATATGAAATTGAATAGAATTATTAAATTGGCCGACTGTATTAACTGCTTGGTAAAAGTTTTACTCCCTACCCTCAACAAGGGGCCCTGTTTTAACGACTTGAAAGAAAAGAAAAAATAATCAAATATGGGGTACTCTGGACCACAAGGAAAAATAATAGTTGTGTAGAGCATTCAAGGAATAGTTCTCAAAACAATATAGCCAAGCAACGGATTTGGCTCATCACTATTACACATTTTCTTTAATTTCATTTAATATATTAATTATTTATTCTTAATAATTTTATTAATAATGATCAAAATATATTAATAGATAGTTAATAGTATTAAGATTAATCCTACAAAAAATTAGAATCATAAAAAAAAATTCACCATTAAAAGTCTAAAAAAATTCATTCATTGAAATTTTGATAAAAAAAATCCACATCAACATCAAATAGTTAAAAAGTGTCAGATTACTTTTATTTTTGAAATAATTATGTTATTCCATAAAATAGATTAATTGACCGGCATCGATTTTAATTATAATATTAATAAGAGAAATGATATTTTCACAACAGTTTTTGATATTTTTACACGAAAAGTGTCGCTATAGATTCTATAGCGACGATTTTTACATCTACAGCGACACTTTGCGTGTAAAAATATCAAAAATTATTGTAGAAATATCGTTTGCCTATTAATAATTATAAAAATATGATGTATTTGATGAAATTAAAAAGGAATGTGCAAGGAAGGAGATGTAAATTCCCAAGCAACCATCAGTCGATCAAGTTAGAAGACTTGTCACTTAATTGGATGAATCGAAAATAGAAAATTAATTCTGAACATATAAGACATAATTCCGAATAGACTTGTCCCATCAAGAGCCAATTATCCTATAAGAGAATTTCTCTCACACTTCCTACTTTTTCTAGTAGTATTTAAATTGAGTTAGTTATATTTCAACATCATGAAATATATGGAAAAATTGAGTAACATGGACAAATTCAGTAACTCTGGACCACAAGGAAAAATCAAACATGGACAGCCCGAGTAGCACGCACGCCAGCCAATTAATTTGTTTCATTTATCTGAATTTTTAAATAAAAAAAAAGAACATTTCCCTTCAAAATTAATACTTGTAGAAATATAAGTAATGAAACACTTAAATCACCACCATATTTTCCCCTTTAAAATATGTAAATACTAACATATAAAAGACTAATGTACTAGATTTCCTTAATGAACCCTGTAGTAATGTTTTAATAATACTAGTACCAACAACCCAAGAAAGTGTGAAGTATTTGTTGCCAAAATGTTAATTCACCTTTCAATTCAAGGGTCAACAATTATTATTTTAAACATATTTTCTTAACTTAGATATCCTACATAGAGACTTTCTCCACACACACACACACACACACACACACACACAATATGTCTACATATATAATATTTCATGTTCTTGTGAAATTAGGCAGAAGTGATATCTCTCTTTTTATTTAATCTTTTGATTTCTTTTATTCAATATTAAAGTTTGGGTTAAACATAGTTTTTTAAAATAATTTTTCAAATTATCTTTTTGACTATAAATTTTACGATTATATTTATTCTAGTCGCTAATAGATATCAGCGACCGCATGCGGTCGCTGATATGAATTTTCCCCCAAAAAATTTGGTGCGAAACCCTGGCGCAGTTTTTTGTTGAGACTAATCTTTATCAGCGACCGCATGCGGTCGCTGAAATCGTCCACGTCATTAAAAATCAGCGACCGCAGGCGGTCGCTAATCTTCTTAAACAGATTCAGGCTCAGGCGTTCTATTGACTCAGCAAAAAGAAAAAAAACCTAAGAGAGTAATCAGAAAGGGATACAGAGGAAAACAAACTCCCTTCTCTAAGATGGTAAGTGGAATGGCGGTCCAACCATCCTGCCTTTGGTACATCCTCTCGGAGGAGGACGATAGTCTCAGTTGATGGGTGTCCGAAATTTGGTACCGGGTCCGAATGTTGCGCAACTAAACCTCGGTAACCGTGGAGGGGGTGTTGGCATGTGAAAAATGTTCTGTGTTTTTAAAAATTCAGAAGGTGGAGGAGAGGGTTTCGGTGGTGGATTTTTGCTAGGAGTAGCAGTTGATTTGGGGTTGGACCCCGAAGCCCCTTTGGTAGGGCTTGGACTAGGAGGAATGGAAGTGATGGGGGTTACCTTGAGAGGGCTTTCCTGACCGGGTTCTTGAGAAGCCATTGTTGCAGATTTGCAAAGAGCAAGATCGAGAGAAAGAGATGAAAGCTCAAAAAATCTAGATTTCAAAATGAGTAGGTAAAGTTGTCAAGATTGGAGAAGAGGGTTTTTATATCAGTTGTCTCTTCAGTTATTCACCAGGCACAAGGCCGACACATTTAATGCAGGCAATGATGTTGAATTTGAAAAGATATTAACCGGATTAAATTTTTGGGTCTAAATTGTCTTATTGTTTCAAGTCTTTACCAGTTGGGCCCCGGTGAGTTCTATCTTGGGCCTCTTTTTGATCCTATAATATTCTTTTTATTATGGACTGTTCACATTTTTCTATTAAACAGTTTGTTTAATAAAAATCTGGGGGGCAATGTTGGGCCATGATATTTTATGTACTGGACTGAGGCTCTGGACCGAATCCTTTGGGTTATTTCCAAAATAAGTCTTAAAAGTATTGGGCCTAGTCATTGGGCCGAAGAATGGGTAAACTATTTTATCCTTTGGGCTTTGACCGGTGATGATGAATAAGATAACAGTTGACCGATATGTCTGCCAGACATTAATGTGGATGAGATCTAGTCGACCAGCGGTGGCAAACAGTGATGAGATGTAGCAGGTGGGTTGCATACAGTCTGCTGAGATCATTAGGGAGTGGGGAACTGTGTCTGACGGTAGTGGGTGGCACAAGAAACCGGGGCATGAGAGTATATGTATACAAGGACAACTCACAAGAAAAGGTAACTGCTATTTTTCTCTCTCAATATACTAGATATTATTTTCTTCCATTGTTAACTTTATGATCGCCTGTACCGACTCTCACGTCGGAGTTATCCCCCGACGATCGAAGCCGTCAAGCTTTTCGTGTTGTCGTGTTTACTGTGCAGGATCGGACGTGTCTTACGTAATTGGGACGTGTGAAAGGATCTTGACGTTAACAACAGTGAAAACGAGGATAACAAAAGTATAACATTTTGCCCCCAAGGACCACCGCTTTGTCTCCTACACCACGGCTTGATCTCCAAGCTATGACCACCGACTACAGTACGTAGAAAATTTAATAGCTGGGGCTACAAATTTTGCATGCATAAAATATGATCATTTTTTTTTTGTTTTCTCTTCTAACACGCGATCACCGGTACCATACGATTTATTTTACTCTTTTTTTCTTGTGTAATTCATTAAAGGTACCATACGTTGTACAAAAACCAAAAGGACGTATGTTTTGTTGAATAAAAGAATATTGTCGGTCATGATTAAGCCAGTTCTAAAATTCGAATAAAAAACAGGTAAAATGGCTAGCAAGCTGATGTTGATATTCTGCATTGAACCACTATATTATAACTTGGAACTTAGTTCAACTATGAACTACACAAACATTGAAAGCATTTTAATATATACATACATATATACAAGTATATGACAATAAACCTAAATTCATAGAATGCAATTACTCTCTATCACACACACACGTATATATAATTTATTATATAATTACGTATTTGAAAGACTTATAAAAAATAAAATTATTATAGAATAATAAGTTAGTAATAAAATTTATAAGAACATACTATTTATTATTTTGAAACAGTCCCAAATTTAGACAGTCCTCCAAAGTCAGAAGTTGACTTCATTTCTCTTTTGAATATCACCTTCTGACAAGCTCTAATTAACTACATTTGGTTTAATTTCCTACCTCCCCCGTTTGAACATTGAAACACAATTTTTTCACCATTTTCTTCACTCTTTAATTGCATCATCTTTTCTTCGAGAAAATGAGATCTATCATAACTTTTAATGAATTGAAGCATTTATGATCTCTTGTTGTTTGAAACCACGTTTACAAGTTATGATCCGAAGTTTGAAGAATTTAAGCCATAGGATTTGTTTAAAATATGATCAAATAGGGTTTTAGATTGATTCGATTCTGATTAAAATTATTATGCATTAAAAGTAGTGGGTACTTAAGTTATAGTATAACCTAATTTCATATAATAATTCTATCTAAATTTTTAATAAAATATAATCTTACTGATGAAAAGAGTGCAAAAATATGAGAGAAGCTTCATTATTATTATAGTGTAAACTAAATATATTTTATGATGGTTTAGATATTAAAAAAAAAATTACTAGTATAAAGTCGTTAATTTTAAGCATCACAAATAAAATAATAAAAATTTAAATACTCTTATATATTTTTTAGATACTCACTAGCTTATCTCACTTTTTTCCTTTTAAAAATTGGCAAATTTTATTATGCATAAATATATGGGTTTTCATACACAAATATTATATACACAAGTGATATTAAGATTACGACTCATCATTATTGAAGAATTTATATTGGACAAAAATATCATTTTATTTTAATGACACGTTATGATTTGAATATCGTTCGTGTATATACGCTTTCAGTGTACTAAATTTAAACTATTAATATGTAGATGTTTTCTTGTATAATAACTTAATTTTGAGAAAGAAACAAAGAAGAAAAAAAAGAGCATATTTATTAAGATTCATTGATATCCGAAAGATTTAAATCTTATATTTGTTAACTTAATTAATTTAAATTCAGATCATGCCACCATTCTTGATTTGTCGATGGTGCTACCTTGTGTTTATGTATACTCCCTCTGGTATGATTTTTGTTAAATTTAGAAATTATTTTACGTTATGTTTGTTCTTAAAAAAATTATTAGTTTCGTAAAAATGAAATGACAATAAAATTATAATGATAATTTTGAAAACATAATATCATTTAAAACTATTATCTATAACAAAATAATTTTTGTGTGAAAAAACATGGACTAGTTTAGTGATTGCACATATTGTAATATTTTTTTTGCGCTCCAACTTTTATACAATTTCGAAATAAAAATTTTGTTTGTTAATTGTTGTTTCCGAAAAATTTGAAACACAGCCCCTTTTGACAGCAAAAAAAAGTAGTAAAACTAAAAAAATTTAGACATAGGTACCAAATAGTGTTATCTCCAATTGTGAAGTAGAAACACATGAAAATGATATGATTAGGGTAAAATTGACATCAAATTCACCGTATTAAGTTCATATAACTTTTTATTAAAATAGTTATAGAAAATGTTGCATTATTCAATGCAATAAAAAGTTATAGAACTTATCAATGTAACATTTTTTATAACCAAATACAATAAAAAATTATAGAGCTTACTACGGTGAATTACCAACTTCACCCTAATCATGAAAAACATAAATAATGAAATAGAAATATGAAAGCAAAAACAGTGTAACAAAATGAACCATAAATTAACCAGTGGAACCCTTTTTCTTTATTTGACCAAAGAGAGTAATGATTAGCGATTCCACACATGTTCTTGCGAAGTGAAATTTGCGGACTTTAATTTGACATGCTTGCATGCAGGAGCTTATGCTTGCAACCGTGGACAATCCGTCAAACGCCATTGAATGGGCAATTGCTGAGATGATAAATCAACCTGAGATGCTTGAAAGGGCCACATTTGAACTAGACAGTGTGGTGGGAAAGGACAGGCTTGTCCAAGAATCAGATATCCCACGCCTTAATTACGTCAAAGCCTGCGCCAAAGAGTCCTTTCGCCTCCACCCCATTGCACCCTTTAACCTTCCCCACGCGTCCATTGCAGACTGCACCGTCTCCGGATACTTTATCCCAAAGGGAAGTCACGTGCTGCTAAGTCGCCCCGGACTCGGGCGTAACCCTAAAGTTTGGGACGAGCCGCTCAAGTTCATGCCTGAGCGCCACCTCAATGCCAGCCGGAGTTCGAGTGTGGCGCTTTCTGATCCGAAGCTTAAAACGTTGTCGTTTAGTACTGGAAGGCGTGGTTGTGCTGGTGTTACACTTGGCTCAACTGTGACTACCATGCTGTTGGCTAGGCTTCTTCAAGGATTCACATGGAGTGTGCCACCCAATGTGTCCAAAATTGAACTCACCGAGTCAAAAAGTGATCTTCTTCTTGCTAAGCCATTGCTTGCACTAGCCAAGCCACGTTTGGCTCCAAATGTTTATCCTGCAGGCTGCAGCTTAATTAATAGAGGATTTCTTGATCATGTTCTTGTATCTTAGTGGTTTTTAAAAAAAAATCCTTCTAGAGCTTATGCACCTTCTGGGATTTCTAGCCTTCTTTGCCCAGATGTTTTTCCTGAAGGCAAACAAAAAATATAATCAACATAACCATTTATTTTCAATAAATTCTCATCTTGAGGAGAAGTATTAGACAATATATATCTTATACTGAGTGATAAGGATGGATTAGTATTATTAAATAATATTAAGTGATTTAATAGGATAAGGATCTAGTAAAACTTAATAATATCTTTCTTATGTATCCATTAACCTATAAAATAGGCATTCTCTACATTGTAATTTCAAGAGCAAATCCATAAAAAATATTATTCCTCCAATGTATTCTCATGTTATCTATTCTCTTATTATCTCTATAATTAATTATATTTCTCTCTCTCTCTCTCTCTCTATATATATATATATATATATATATATATAATAAAATACAAATGATTTGAATTTTTCGCTAATCCTAATAAATCTTTTGGGCCGTCTAAAGTTTGGGATAAATCTCACCGTCCATAGTGCCAGAGGCACGGTACTGTTGCTAATATATATATATATATATATATATATATATATATATATATATATATATATATATATATATATATATATATATATATATATATATATATATAGGGATTCCATCCATTGCAACCGGTTGCCATTGACACTATTCTAACAACCTCTTTTTGGACCATTGATCAACTTATTGGAAGGCTTAAATTGAAACATAAAATATGACCAGCCGGCACAGCTTGTTGTGCCTAAAACACAGGTTGTACCGGCTTTTACTTTAATATAAGGGCTCCACATGGTCAACATATTGTCAGTATATTTAAACAAAACGAATTTTTATTATTAAAAAACACCAGCCGACACTGCTTGTACCGGCTGTGCCTTTTTTTAAGGCATTTCCCCAATATTTTGAGTCATGACTCAACACATTTGGTTAACTTAAAAAAATAAAAAAAATGACACAACCAGTACAAGCTGTGTCGACTGTGAATTAAAAAAAATAAAAAATTCTCAGCTGCTACAAGCTGTGCCGGCTTGGAATAAAAAATTAAAAATAATTCCTTTGGCTTTTAAAGGAATTATTTCCAAAACTTTGCTCCTAACCAGATTCAAACTCGCAACCTACCGCTTCAAACCTTCATCATATGACCACCCGAACACCATGGGCCTAGCTGTTTATTTCTCGCAAGGATTAGTCTTTATAATAAAACATTATATTTCTCCCAAAATCATACAATAAGACATTTTCTATTGTATTACGATTTATTTTTATATTAATAATAATAATAAAGTGGGTTTGTTATAATAGAAAAATATTAATTATTATTATTATTATTATTATTATCCCTTTTAATATTATTTTTACTTTTTAATTTTATACTCGTTGAAATAGTTAAGTATTTAAGAAAAAAGGGGCAATTGTCTTCTAATATTAATATTAATAATAATAATAATAATATTAATATTAGTATTAATATTAATAATATTATTATTAATATAAAATAAATATTATTATTAATAAAATATATTATTATCATTATATTCCATCTTGTATTATTATTATTATTATTATTATTATTTTATAAATTATTATTATTATTATTTGAGTACGAGAGTATGATATTCATGTATTAATATTATAAAAAATAATATTAATAATTATTTTTAATATTAATATTAATAATGTGATTATTAATATTAATTCGAATAAT
Organism: Panax japonicus; assembly: GCA_020205505.1. Taxonomy (NCBI): domain Eukaryota; kingdom Viridiplantae; phylum Streptophyta; class Magnoliopsida; order Apiales; family Araliaceae; genus Panax; species Panax japonicus. Next base: position 32,409,761 of record CM035112.1, on the reverse strand, counting down.
AATATCCATACAGTTCAACCAAATATATATTCTTATTCGTATTAATAAAATGAAGTGATTTGATTAAATAATATTAATATTACTAAGTTATGAATTTGAAAATCCCATACAGTTCAACCAAATAGATATTTTTATTCATATAGTGTACATGAGATAACGCTAGAACATTTTCTATATTTCAGAGGCCGGAAGTAATCTTGAGGATTTTTTGTAGATCTCCCAACTTTAAAATAGTATCAAATGTACCTTCATGTACAAAGTAATTGGTTAATAATTTTATAATATATTTGACATTATAAAAGTAAAATATTTTAAAATTACACATACCACAAATTTAACGAATTTTGAGTACATTTTCCATAATTCATAGGCTTGGTATCATTGTAGTACGGGTCAATGATGGTAACCATCCAATCTTCAACTGAGAATAACAACAAGACAAAATGGATCTTGGTTCACATACGGATTGTAAAAACTCCATGAATGCTTTTCTTCAGTTGGAGGCACATAGCTCTGCCCAATATGCATAAAGGTTGAATTATGAAAGAAAATTGGGCCCACCATTGTATTCCTCACGACTTATAGTATTCGTCTATGTCTCGTAGTAAATACATATAAGCGTCAAGGATATGTCCGAAAATCCAATTTCCAGGCCCTAAGGAATGCAATGCATTGTGGTCTAAATCATATAACTGCCACATGTAGACACTCAAAATTTTCTGCATATATGTTTTTAACATTACAAGAGGGTAGAATCTTCTTTCAGAGATAAACGTGGAGGACAGCTCAGTTCAATCCCAAAAATAACGCCGGAAGTGTCATTTTCAACCTTGGAGATAACCCAGAGGCATGCAGCTCAATACCAAAAATCACACCGTACCGGAGAAGGTCATTTTATCTCAGAGATAACCCCGAGATACTTAGTCTCAATCCTGGAAACAACACCGGGAAAGACAATGTCAACCTCGGAGATAACCCATAGGAGTGTGTTTGCAGTTTTAGGGATAACCCCAGAGATGCTAGTTTTAACCTATGCAATCAGCTTTAACCTCAGAAATCACACCGAGGCACTCAGCTCCAAACCCGGAGATAACCCTGGGAGGTCAGACTCACCTCAGAGACAACCCTGAGGACATCCAGTACTTGCAGCAGCCTAATCTCAAAGATAACCCTGAACAATGACTGTTTTATCAGCCCAAACCGGAGATAACCCTGGTGAGGGGCAAAATCTTCATTTTGCCACTTAAATCCCTCATACATTCTACACAACAATGTCCCACAAGAGCCAAATAGCTTCAATCCCGAGTGACTACTACACAGGACAACACACCAGATGGAATTTGAAGCTTGAAGACCAAGGGCATGGTCCCATCTTCATGACTTTTGACAACCTCCAATCTTATGTCATTTGTGTAGCTCTCGACAATAGCACTCTGTAAAAGGTCTTATACACCTTAATCGGAGGTTCAGATTGATGTTCTGTAAGTTCGAGTGGACATCACATTATATGCGTGCATGTACTTCGAGACGGCGGGACCCGCGGAGCTCGGGGCACCCCGATCAGCAGCAGATACATTTACGGCTGCCGCAGGTGTACCTACGTCTCCCCCCTCTATAAATAGAGGGCTTGGGGTGGCCATTTTGTAAGAAAAAATGGCGAAGAAGCCCTGTCCAATTTGCTCTGTACACACCCTAAATTGAGTGCTTTTTCATTTTAAACATTTGTGAGCTTATATTTAGTCATATTTTTACCGACGGGAGCCGAGTGTTCATCCATTTAAAGCTATAGAAGTCTTCTTTGGCAGTCCAATGTAAGCCTTCTTACACCTTTTAAAGACTTTCTCTTCTACTTTGAATACACTGTTCTTCACATTGAGAGTCGTGTTGCGTGTGTCTGCCCGGACTTCGGTCCGTCACTTTTATTTCCTTTTGAGCATATATATATATATATATATATATATAGGGGTTCCATCCACAGCAACCGGTTACTGTGGAGCAACCCTTTTTTGGCCTGTTGAAATTTTGGCTAGAGCAAAAAAAAACTTCAACAGGTCTTGTTCCACAGCAACCGGTTGTTGTGGATGGAATCCCATATATATATATATATAAGCAGTAAACGCACCGGATGTAAAATCCAGGCTTGTACAATTGAGTGGGTTTGATCAAAATCAATTTTTTTTCACACAAATTGTTATATAAATCCCACCTTCATAAATTTAGCAATATAAAGGGTATTTGATAGAACTAATCATTACATAAAATCACTTTCTAGCAACAGAAAAATACAGTAGTCTAGTTGGACCTTTAGATACGTGTCGGACGTGGACTTGAAATTTTGCACCAGTGTTTGAATTTAGCCAAGTGATGTATTTGTACTAGTGTAAATGGAAAAAATTTGATTTTGATTCAAACCCACTCAATTGTACAAGCCAGTACAAGTTGTACCGGCCAAAATATTTTAATATTAATTTTATTTTTTTATTCTATTTTAATTTGCTAAGTCATGATATATAATGGAGAAATGCGTAAAAAAATGTAAGCCGGTACAAGCTCAACCGGTTGTAATATTTTAATAATGAATATTCATTTTGTTTAACTATACTGATAATATGTTGAAATGTGGGACCATCTTATTTAAATAGAAACTGGTAGAGCTTGTCACAACTGGGCCTTAAATATATTTCAATCTCAGTCTTCCAATAAATTGATCAACGGTCCAAAAAGAGGTTGTTGACACAGTATCCATGGCAACCGGTTGCCATGGATGGATTCCCATATATATATATATATATATATATATATATATATATACATTTCTGTCAGCCCTGGAGTTTACTTCGTGGCCTTTTACTGCTTTATTTACATTTAGTCCCGCTTGGAGTTTACTTCGTGGTGGTTGATCGTAATTACTTCTTTATTTACATTTCTAATTCCCCATGGAGGTGCTTCGTGGTGGTTGATCATGTCTATATATATATATATATATATATATATATATATATATATATATATTTACAGCTTTTATATATATAACTGCTTATTGCTTTCATATAAATTGTGGCATCATGTGAGCCTAGGAATTATGTGATCACAGATTCAGTCTACTGAATCTAGATTCGATTCTCGTGATGGACATTTTCAGCTGTAAGCAGCTTGTAAATTATTCACGGTGTTTGAATTTCCTTAGATGGCTTTCATTACCATGAGGAGTTCGGCACTGCTTTATATATTATTTTCTCGAAGATGCTTCACATCTCAGAAATAAAAGCAATCAAGCTGAACATTTAATAAAATGGAAGTATCAAAGGTCACAATTACTATTGAGCACATGGTTTAAAAAACCTCTTTTATAAAACATCACTGCTATATCTTGTTAAAACTAAATTTTTATATAAATTCAAACCCTTTGTATATAGGTGCGAACGAGGCATAGCACTACTTCCAAATAAATTGCACATTGATCCACACACACACACACACATTCATATAACAGCTTAATTGAAAAGTGGCGGTCACCATGGAAACATGGATGTCGGGGGGGGGGTGCCTAACACCTTCCCTCCGCATAAGCAACTCCCCCGGACCCTAATGAATCTCGGTTTCACATACTCGTTTAGCAGTGTCACATCACTGGGTTAATGTGTAAACCTTTTCTCAGTTGTGTTGGTATAACCATTTAAAAAACCAACTGGTGAATCTTACAGTCCAATCGTCGACATATAAATGTCGAACCTTTTCACAACTTGTTTTTTCAAACAAATCTCACCTAACATGAGAACACCAAAAAATAAGAACAGAAGAGGGACAATAAAAATCCCAACGTCGACAGGTGGCGACTCTGTTGGGGACACCAGTAAGAGGACTTAAGCAGCTACTACAAGCTTTTCAAAACTGTTATATGCTTGTGTGCGGATGTTGTATTTACATTTTGATGAATGTGTACGAATGCATTTACTTAAAGCACTACAATATATCTATTTTTGATATTAGTGCTTCGCACATGTCATCATTCCCATAAAGGTGAGACACGTTGTATGTGAATGTATGTTGTGTGGTTCCTCCACCAGGAGGCTATCCTGTCAGTGTTTGATTACTAAACTCGTAGGGAGACTAATTCCAATGAGGCTCAGGAAGGGCACCACCCAGATTCGCTCCAATTGAAATACCAGATTAACTTTCCGTCAAGTAAATTGCGTTGATCTGGGAACCTTCATGCCGAAAATCCGCGAGAGTAACCTAGATAGGTCAGCCTCTGATAAACCAAACACGGAATAAAGTCTTCATGCTTTCCATTTTCAATTACTTGTAAAGATAATTACTTGTAATTTTATTCCATGTTCATCTATATGTAATGGAAAATATGAAGAGTATTTGTATATGCATATTAAGGCATGACATGCTATCAAATGATACCCGTTTTGCAGGATAATATTCCTAAAATGGACACATTATGATAGCAGGTAAACATTTTATACATTTTCTAAGACTAAACTACATAAGTTTTTTGTAGGGAAACAATTTGGCCTGTTACCCTTTCAAAGTCCAAAAGGCTACGAGCCTACAACCAATTATGTTTTCATCTGACCAGTCTAATCCTGCTCCTGTCTTTCGAGAAGAGTTTGACGATTTAAGCAAATAAATTACAAATTTGACTGTTCTGCTTAAAGAACTACACCAATCTACTCAGGGTTCGCGAATACCCGCACATACAGAATCCTCTGCATAGGGAGGAGCACAAGGTTCGAATAAAATAATTTTGGAACTTCAGTTGGATACAACCAACAAAATTCCTGAAAACACCCATCTCAAATAAGATCCTGACACCGGTGATATCAAGAAAAAGGTCCTTCACATGGAAGAGACCATTCGGTCTATAAAAGGGATTGGCACACATGGGAGTGTCTCCTATGCTGATCTTTGTATATTCCCTGGTGTTCATTATCCAGAGTAGTTAAAGACTCCTAACTTTGAAAAGTATAATGGGTTAAGAGATCCTTACACACACTTAAAAGTATTCATAGAAGAACTCAGATCTTATGTCGAGGATGAGAAACTCAGAATGCAACTTTTCCAAAAGAGTCTAACTGGAGAAGCCCGATCATGGTATACCATATTAGACAATTCTAAAATACATAGCTGGGAAGAGTTAGCTTATGCCTTCCTCACTCAGTGCAGCTTCCAGTCTCAAATGGCTCATGACCGGTACCAAATTATTAAGTTCAAGAAACAATTTAATGAGTCATTTAGAGAATATGCTCAAAGGTGGAGGTGCCTTGCTGCTCAAGTTATTCCCTCTATGACGGAGTCAGAAATGGTGATGACCTTCATAGACATACAAGAAGTTCCTTTCTGTGAGAGAGTCTTAGCTGGCATTGGCAAGCCATTTTCTGAAATGATCAAACATGGAGAGATGGCTAAGATGGGATCGAAGTAAGGAAAAATTCAAGACCTAACCGCTCTGAAAGCTGTTGCTGAACACATCTAGTCCGGAACTTATGGAAACAACCCCTGGAGGGTCCATAAAAAGAAAGAGGAGGATGTTTCCTTGATACTACAAGGTCAGAAAGGCAGTCAGAACATGCCTATCCAACGGAGAAACTACTCCCCTTTTCTAACACAGTCTTCCAACCCCAAATTGCCAAAGGGTAGAGAAGTCTAACGCAATTGAGTGTTCACACCCCTAGGGGATTCGCTCGAGAATGTTTTCAATATTTTGACTACTCAAAAGAAAATTACACATCTTGTTCCACCAGCCAACCCTAATGGGAAGGGTTATAATACTACACGGAAATGTGCTTATCATGTCGGGGCACCGGGACATGATACTCAGGATTACTGGGCCTTGAAACACAAGATCCAGGACTTAATCGACAATGGGGGTATTGTGGTGACTAAACCCGATCAACCTTATGTAAAAGACAACCCTCTTCCTCAACATAAAGAAGAAGTGGTTAATATGCTATCAGAATGTTTACACATGACGATATTTGAGTTGTATTCAAATAGTGTATAAATTTTTTTACCTAGTCAAATTTTATAATCTACAATCAAACTATATATATATATATATATATATATATATATATATATATATATATATATATATATATAAGGGAATGATCCATAACATATATTTGCTATAGATCTTTATAAGGTATAGACCATCTACCATTGAAAAGAAAAAAGAAACGGTTAGGATTAGAAACTAAAAATTGATGTCCCACTACTAATATTATTAGTAGCAGACGGTAAAAAAACACTTAAAATTTGGTTTAGCCAATAAATGTTTAGGATTTAGCTAACCAGAATAAAGGTTTAGGATGACCAGTAAATATTTAGGGTTTACTATGGTATAGGATTTATGAATTAACCGGAGTTTCGGGTTTATTAACCAAAGTTTAAGGTTTATTAACATTATTAACCTCTTATTAATAAACTCTAAACCATGGTTAAAAAACCCTTAATCATTGTTAATAAACACTAAACCATAGTTAATAAATACAAAACCATAGTTAATAAACACTAACATTTATTGGTCAAGCCAAACCCTTATTCAAATTAATTAAACCCGAAAAATTTATTTGTCAAGCCAAACTCTTATTTTGATTACTTAAACTGTAAGACCCCAACTTTTATGAATGAAAAATATTTTTTTCTCGAAATATATTTTTGAATATTATGGTGTGGATATGATATAATGTTATAGTTGTGGGTAATATTTACAAATTTTTGCAAAGCAAGCTAGTTGTTATAAAATATTCGATTTAACAGGAAATATTCGTACGACAACACAATCATTGGTGGACCCAACAACGGAAGTTTTGTCGTAGTTAGAAAACGACAGAAATATCTTTTTATAAAAATAACGACGAAAGTTTTACTGTGAAACTATTGAACTACCGGGTAGTAAAAGTACAGTAATACGCGTGGTTGCATATTAGTACACGGTATTGATTATTGATGCTTACGTGAGAAGTCACTAAGTTATTCTCAATTATTGCTACAGTAATTGCTGCATAATATCTGTCATATTATTGATTCAATTATTGTCACAATATCATCTGCATAATATTTTATATTATTAAATCAATAATTGAGACAAAAAAGTTATTTATATTATTATTTGTAATATTGATGATATCTAGAAAGTTTTGTCGATGAGAGGTTTAGTCACCTAATTGTACACCAATAGGGAGAAATCCTTATCGGAAAGCCCCCTCTTTCCTGGGAATGATCTGGTTGTTAAATATTGTGAGTTATAATATTAATGATGAATAAGTTCGTGTTGATTAAAGATGAAATTGATATTTCCATTGTGTCTGGATTATTAGTGTTAGTGAAAATCAACATTTATTTCGATACGGTTATATTGACAAATCGGGAATTAATCGGATAAATGAGCAATTAATTGCTATTAATTCATATGTTTATAACTATTTGTTCACATGTATGTACTATTGATTCAAATGCATGTACTATTAGTGTTAGGTTTGTAATATTCATGAACGCAATCAAATTGTACAAAATAAGCGGATGAATGGAAAATTAAAGTTTTAAAAATTTTACAAACCATATAACCGGATCATCCTTTATGCACAATTATTAATTAAACGAAAAGATAAAGAATAAGAATCATACCCTTGAAGATTCGAGCTTCCTCAGGTACAAGTTCACCTCCAAATCTTTTTCGCGTTCAACTTGAATCTACCGGGTTTGGTTCCTTCCTTTGATCAATGTTAGCCACCCAAATGTTTGGCCTCTAGAGGTGATCCACCAAGGAAGAAGAAAGATTCAAGAATATGAGTATTTGGCAAAACCCTAATTTTTTTATCTATCATAAAAAAGAGCGTACTCTCCAACAAGTGGAATCGCGTATCTAGATATCTGATATAAAACTCCTCTTATAAAGATATCAGTTAACCCTTCTAATCTAATTAGAAAATAAGGTATTATTTAATTAATTAAATTCTTTTAATTAATTATGTTTCCTAATCTTATTAGAGATAATTAATTAAACTCTTTTAATTAATTTAACCTCCTAATCTTATTAGAAATATATGAGAGTACTTTTATTAATTAATTTCCAAACTCCTTTAGAAATTAAATAATAATAATAGTAATAGTAATAATAAGACTCCTCTTATTAATTTATATTTAATATTTCCAAAATATTAAATAATAAATATTAAGCTATTTAATTTATTATATCACCATAGATTAAATTAAATATACTTAACTTATTATTACGATTATGTCATTAACTTCTTAAATAATTATTTTTTCTTTTATGGTGTGACCCTTTAGGTTCTCCATATTAAACCGGTTGTGAATAAATCAATTAGAACAATTCTAATCTTATATAAATAAATTAATTAAATTATTAATTTATTTAAATAAATAATATTTATTCTACAATAGGGATAAGCCTCCCTAGCGATCAACGACTTTCCAGATAATATAGATTTTAACATTAATCATAAAAGAACCTTTGAGTAAATAGTTACCGTACAATTCAATCCATCCACCATACAATTTCCCAATTATATATAAGACATGGAATTACTGTCAAGTCTTATTTTATTTAATTATATGTATTTCGATTCTTAAATGCACAACTCCAAATAATGCAAATTAGAAACTCCTTTCTAATTTCATTCTGCCTTGGCCAAGGACTACTGGGTTGTCATTTATCGAATCACATAAGACATTTCTCTTCTTTTACTAGAAGTGGTAGATTCTTTATTGATCATACATTATCTCCATGTACAACTTATTATACCCAAGCATACCCTTTGATATACCCTAAGGGTCTTAAGGAATAAGTCAAAGTATAACTCATCATACCCAAGATACTATGATGATCTCAAGTCCAAGGATCACTTGTACTACTATCACTACAGGAATTTCTATTGACAGACAAGTAAAACCCCATTAGGTATTCCTTAGCGAGCCACGTTCAGTGAACTTATTCTATAATAAGCACCTACATACTTGCTTTAGTGACTCCACACAAATGATTATGAGATCAATCATCCTTATCCAATGAGCAAGCAACGTATGTACCAATCTATCCGGATTCACTAATCCCCAATTTAGTAATCCAATGATTGGGAACTATTTTAGTTTTAAGCTTTCTAAGAATTTAGATCTCATTAGAATGATCATCATCATTATTCTAAAAGCATTGCTTCAAACTATGGGTTTATCACATATTATAAACAACATCATGTAGATAATTAAAAGCCTTTAATAAATTAATACTTTTTATTAATAAATGAATAAGATTGTTACAAAGTATATGCTTTATCATCAAACATGATTGGCTTGTGTGCATACTACTTTCAATTAGGGGAGGTGGTGCAAGATTAATAATACTTGCATGACTAAATTAAAAATGGAGGTATAGATGAAGGTACTATACTGTAACTATTTTTTTCACATATATAGAACTATTGATTCAGATGACTAAACTATTGATTCACATGATGTACTATTAGGGGAGGTGGTACAAGTTTGATAATACTTGTAGGACTAAATTAAAAATGGAGGAATAGATGAATGTATTATACTGTAATATTTTGAGCCCCAAAACGTGCAATTATCGAAACTATATTTTTCTATAAATAGAAGCTCATTCTTCTTTCATTCTCACCAATTCACTAAGACTCACAAGGGCAATTATAGAGAGAGAAGCTATTGAGAGAAAAAAGAAGAGAAGTCTGCTACTTCACTATTCCAGTATCTAGTCTTCTTCTAAGGTAAGGGATATTATTTTTGTTCAGTATTCATAAGGAATAATATTTTCTTTCATACTCTGTAGTATATGAGTAATATTATTTCGTCTCATATTCTTGATTATACCCCCATTCTATAAAAGTATTGATTCTATACTCCGTGAAATTAGTAGAATATCCTTGATATTTGCGCTTCATCCAGTATCTTTTCATGGAAATATTATTCCGAGCTTTCTTGATAATTATTGATCTTTTCATACCGAAATACTATTCATAAGTTACTATTTATAGGTTACTATTCACCCGATTACTATTCACTCAAATATTATTCACTCTGGTATTCGGGGCACTTTTCATGCCAGAGTACTATTCACGGGTTACTATTCACCCAGTTACTATTCACTTGGGTATTTGGGCCATTTTTTATGTCGGGGTACTATTCACGAGGTACTATTCCCAAAGTACTATTTATAGGGTACTATTCACGGGGTACTATTCACCCAAAAAATATATTTCTTTTCTGTCCAAATTATTTTTGATACATGAATATTATTCTTGAATTTTACTCCACAAAGCAGTATCATGTTGATAATTTGAATATTTTTAAACTCTGGATAAATTTAAAGTCTTTAAAATTTATCATTGATTTCGTTTGATTAATGCTTATATCATTGTCGTCATCCTCATGCTTATATTGTGATGAAAGTCATCTTTGGCTTACGTGCATAGATGAACTATTGATTGGTATGATTATGATCAGGGATCATTCAGTATAATCAGGACTCGTAATGTTATAAAAGATGTGGTAAAAGTCCTTATTGGCCCGTAGTGCATTGATGGACAATTGTTGGTATGATTATGACCATGGATTATTAAGTATAATCATGACCATTGATGATTACATGAATATCCTTGGCCTGTAATGTATGGATGATTCGATGATGTGATTTTTTTATTAAGCTGAGTCTTAACGATAAAGTGGATGAAAAACTTTTTAAATCATAGAAGATAGTAGATATCATTCTCTACTTGACTCTTCTAATGGATTGCTTGTTCCGCTGCAGTTAAACTTGATGTTTATTTTATTTTATCAGTTTAACACTGTTGAAGGCTAATGATAATTTATCTTGCATTATCTTAGTCATAATATTTCTTACTGGGCCAGTTGAGCTCACCCTTTTGCTTTCATTGTTCTCTTCAAAAAATGAGAACATAGCCGGGACTAGTCGAGGAATGGAGTTACGGTCCGAGATGGTTATTTTAGTAGTACTCACTACTTAGTGTGATAATAAATGTAATGCGTATTGAATTTGAGTTTGAATATTGTCTATGAGACAGTATTCATGTAAAAACTCAACTATTTTTTGTCGTATTTTTACACAATAGTTGTATTTAAGAAGTTTGTATTTGATTTCTGTACCATTTATTTGGCGACTCAAGATGGGTGAAGTATACCTATTTTGTGGGCGTCACAATTGGTATCAAAGCTTAGGGATATGATCCTTGACTGAGATATGAGACAAGAACTAGGAAGGGAGAGACGTGAAATTCCTTCGCTAGTATGACCTACCTAAGTTATTTGGTATTTAATTTTTCGGTCTGAATATAGGGATAATATGTGACATGTCAATTAACCTATGTTTTGTGGCAGTGTTTTAAAATGGCATCTAAAAATGTTGAGATCAGCAATGAAACACATGAGACCGTTGAGTCACCAACGATCAATACCTAGGATAATGTGCAACAGGAAGACAATAATCCTCAAGTAAATAACAAAACCAATCAGATGATGAACGATGGGATGTTCAGAGGCTTTATGCAATTCATGCAACATCAGGCGAGAGAAACTCCTGTTCAAAATGCAGGTGGAAACACGGGCAACTCTCGGATGGTCACCGCTAAGCAGTTCAAGGAGCTGGGACCACCAGAGTTTTTGGGAGAGCCAAAACCACTTAAGGCAAAGACGTGAATAAAACAGATCACCAAGATATTTGATGTCTTGGGATGCTCCGAGGAGCAAAAGGTTTCCTTTTCAACCTTCATGTTGAGAGGAGAAGCAAATTACTGGTGGGAATCAGTAAAGCGTACTCATCCTGCCGCACTCAAAATGTCTTGGGAAAAGTTCCAAGAACTGTTAAATGACAAGTACTTTCCCAAAAGTATTCGTCACATGAAAGAGGTGGAGTTCATCAAGCTGGAGCAAAACAATATGACCGTGTCGCAGTACGAAGCCAAGTTTGCCGAGTTGTCCCGGTTCGCATCCCATTTGGTTGATGATGAGGAGAGAATGATGCGAATGTTTCTTCGAGTTTTAAGACCCAAAATACGTCAATACCTCATTTCTCACAAATTGTGTTTATATTCAGATGTAGAAAATAAGGCTCAGTTATTGGAGCGCAATAATCAGCCAACACAACCAAAAGATAACGAGCAACAACACGACAATAATCGTACCGGTGGCAACGGTCATCAGAACAATGATAACCATCGTGGAGGAAATTATCATGCTAGAAATGGTAACCACTTTGGTGGTAATCATGGCCAAGATAATAGAAGAAATGATTCAAGTGGAAAGTTTAAGAAGAGAATATTTAACGATGATCGGAAGACATCGGCAGAAGCACCAATAAAAAATTCTAGGGGAGGAGAACGACCGCCAATTAGATGTTACAGATGCGGAGAGGAGGAACACATAAGTCCAAACTGTTCACAGCCTTCCAAGGTATGTTTTAGTTGTCGAAAAGACGGTCACATAGCTCGATTTTGTCCTGTGGCAAAATCAAATCCAGCTGGGACGGTGGCACCAAAGGCAGATACGGACAAAACAAAGTCGGTGGTTTCAGGAAGAGCATTTTCGTGACTTCTGAAAAAGCGAGTAACCTGAACGAAGTTATCACGGGTTAGTTAATCATAAACTCTTAAAAAGTTTATACCTTGTTAGATATCGGTTCTACCAATTCTTTTATTTCTCCTACTTGCGCTCAACGTTTAAATTTAACTCCGGAGAAATTAGACTTTGACTTATTTGTTAAAACTCCGTTAGGAGAAACCTTCATTACATGTGTTATCCAAGTCTTGAATGAGAGTCAAAGTTTTTCAATGATATTTCTATCGTTAATAAATTTCCTGACGTATTCTCGAAAAACATCCTGGCCTACCCCAGAGCGTGAAATCGAATTTGGTATTGACCCTAGTACAAAACCCATTTCTAAAATCCTTAAATATTTCTTCACCCAAAACTAACGTAATTCACGCCGAAGATAATGGCTCGAGCTGTTGAAGATTACGACCATACCATTCAATATCATCGTGGAAGAGAGAACATGGTAGCTGACGAGTTGAGTAGAAGATCGTATGCAGTTGCGAGTGTGTCGTTGTTAACACAAAGACCCATTTTATACGACTTACAAAAGATGGAGATAGAGTTAAAGACTCCAAGAACCTACGTGAAGATAGTGAATATATGATTAAAACTGACTTTAATCGATAAAGTTAAAAGTTGCTCAAGCTAAAAACATGGAGCTGATGCGTATGAGGAAGAAAGTACAAGAAGGTGCTTTTCCGGAAGCAAGAATCGATGAAGAAGGAATACTTCGAGTCAACTCCAGACTTTGTGTTCCTAACGACTCTGACTTGAAGTATAAAATCATGATGGAAGCGCACAACAAACTGTTTGCAATCGATCTTGGGAGTACCAAAATGTATCGTGATCTTCGACATACATTTTGGTGGAGTAATATGAAGAGAGAGATACCAAAGTTTATCTCAAGTTGTTGAACTTGTCAACGTGTCAAGGCTGAGCATCAAGTGTCAAAAGGTCCATTGCAACCACTTGGAATTCCAGAATGGAAGTGCGAGCACATTACCATGGACTTCGTTACTGGTCTTCCCAAGGTTTCTCAAGGTATATATGCAATTTAGGTCATTGTTGATAGATTGACCAAGTCTGCTCATTTCTTACCTATACGAGAAACTTATTCACTTGAACGTCTTGCTCGTTTATACATAAATGAGATTGTAAGACTGCATGGTATGCCAGTACCCATAGTTTTTGATCGAGACCCAAGATTCACTTCACGATTTTGGGATATTTTACAAAAAGCTATGGGCATGGATTTATAATTTAGTTCGGCATATCATCCTCAAAAGGACGGGTAGTCGGAGAGTACTATTCAAACTCTTGAGGATATATTAAGACTCTGTGTCCTTGACTTCAAAGGAATTTGGGACAAGTTCTTGCCATTGGTGGAGTTTTCCTACAACAACAATTATCAAGCAAGTATTGGCATGGCTTCATTCGAGGCGTTGTATGGACGCGAGTGTCGTTCTCCAGTATGCTGGGATGAGGTGGGTGAAGCAACGTTGTTGGGACCAGAATTGGTACACATGACAACAGAAAAGATTCAAATGATCAGGCAACGTATAAAGACCTCACAAGATCAAAAAAAGAGTTATACTGATCTTAATCGAAGAGACGTGGAATTCAATGTTGGAGAGCATGTGTTGTTACGTGTTGCTGATCCATGGAAAGGAGTTACAAGATTTGGAAAGAAAGGAAAGCTCGATCCTCGATTCATTGGGCCCTTCAAAATCCTCGATCGAGTAGGAACTGTGGCCTATAGACTCACTTTACCGACAAGTATGTCTCATATTCATAATGTTTTTTACATATATATGTTACATAAATATGTGAAAGACCCGAACCACATTATTGACTTAGAACCGGATGAGTTAGCGGAAGATTTAATGTATGAAGAGGTACCTGTAAAAATCTTGGATAAAAAGGATCATATTCTACGCTCCAAGGTTATACCTCAAGTCAAAGTTTTGTAGAGAAATCACGATGTTGAGGAAATGACCTGGGAGTTAGAATCTAAAATCAAGTCAAGGTATCCTCACCTCTTCGACATACCAGATACGTACCCTAATTTAGAGGATGAAATTTCATAAAAAAGGGAAGTTGTAAGACCCCAACTTTTTTGAATGAATAATATTTTTTCTCGAAATATATTTTTGAATATTATGGTGTGTATATGATATAATGTTATAGTTGTGGGTAATATTTACAAATTTTGCAAAGTAAGCAAGTTGTTATAAAATATTCGATTGGTCGAGAAATATTCATTTTAACAAGGAATATTCATACGACATCACAATCATTGGTGGACCCCACAACAAAAGTTTTGTCGTAGTTAAAAAATGGCATAAATATCTTTTAATTAAAATAACGGCGAAAGTTTTACTGTGAAACTGTTGAACTACCCAGTAGTAAAAGTACAATAATACGCGTGGTTGCATATTAGCACACGGTATTGATTATTGATGCTTACGTAAGAAGTCACTTTGTTATACTCAATTATTGCTACAGTAATTACTGCATAATATCTCTCATATTATTGATTCAAATATTCTCACAGTATCATCTGCATAATATTTTATATTATTAAATCAATATTTGAGACGACAAAGTTATTCATATTATTATTTGCAATATTGACGATGTAAGACCCCAACTTTTTTAAAAAAGATTAATTTCCCTCGAAATATATTTTTGAATATTATGGTGTGGATTTGATATAATGTTATAGTTGTGGGTAATATTTATAAATTTTTCAAAGTAAGCAAGTGGTTATATAATATTCAATTGGTCGGGAAATATTCATTTTAACAGGAAATATTCGTACGACGGCACAATTATTTATGGACCCCACAACGGAAGTATTGTCGTAGTAAGAAAACGACATAATTATATTTTTATAAATATAACGGCGAAAGTGTTACCGTTAAAATTGTTGAACTACCCGGTAGTAAAAGTACAGTATTACGCGTGGTTGCATAGTAGCACATGGTATTGATTATTGATGCTTACGTGAGAAGTTACTCAGTTATACTCAATTATTGCTACAGTAATTGTTGCATCATATCTCTCTTATTATTGATTCGATTATTGTCACAGTATCATCTGCATAATATTTTATATATTATTAAATCAATAATTGAGATGACAAAGTTATTCATATTATTAAATTGCAATATTTACAATATCTAGAAGTTCTATCAAGGAGAGGTTTGGTCATCTAATTGCGCGCCAATAGGGAAAAATCCTTATTGGAAAGCCCCCTCTTTCCTGTGAACGACCTTGTTGTTAAATATTGTGAGCTATAATATTAATGATGAATAAGTTCGTGTTGATTAAAGATGAAATTGATAGTTCCATTGTGTTGGAATTATTATTGTTAGTGAAAATCGACATTTTTTTCGATATTAATTGATGTCTGGAAGTTATACTGACCAGTCGGGTAATTAATCAGATAAATGAGTAATTAATTGCTATTAATTCACATGATTATAACTATTTGTTCACATGTGTGTACTATTGATTCACATTCTTGTACTATTAGGGGAGTTGGTGTAAGATTGATAATACTTGCATAACTAAGTTAAAAATGGAGGTATAGATTGAGGTACTATACTATAATTTGTAATTTCACATGATTATAACTATTAATTCACATGATTGAACTATTGATTCACATTATTTACTATTAGGGGAGGTGGTGTAAGTTTGATAATACTTGCAGTACTAAATTAAAAATGAATAAAAAGTTGAAGGTATTGTACTATAATATTTCGAGCCCCAAAATGTGCAATTATCGAAACTATATTTCCAATAAATAGAAGCTCATTCTTCCTTCATTTCTCACCAATTCACTAAAGCTTTAGAGCAATTATTATAGAGAGAAATTATAGAGAAAAAGAGGAAGAGAAGTCTGCTACCTCACTATTCCAATATCCAGTTTCTTCTAAGTTAATGAGTATTATTTCTTTCGTATTCATGAAGAGAGCTTCTATTATTCCATCCTTTATTATTATGTTAGAATAACCTGTCTATGCGAAGTATCGTATGCATGGTGAAATTCTTCTGTTATTTCATTCTTTATTATTCTATTGGAATATCTTGTCTGTGCGGATTACGCTAGACCTGGTTCCATTCTAAATTATTCTATTGGAATAACATGTTTGTGCGGACTATCGCATGCATGGTGAATTCTTCTGTTATTCCATTCTTTATTATTCTGTTGGAATATCCTTTCTGTGCGGATTACGCTAGACCTGGTTCTATTCTTTATTATTCTGTTGGAATAACCTGTCTGTGCGGTCTATCGCATGTATGGTAAATTCTTCTGTTATTCCATTCTTTATTATTCTGTTGGAATATCCTATCTGTGCGGATTACGCTAGACCTGGTTCCATGCTTTATTATTCTGTTAGAATAACCTATTTGTGTGGTCTATCACATACATGGTGAATTCTTCTGTTATTCCATTCTTTATTATTCTGTTCGAATAACCTGTCTGTGTGGTCTATCGCATGTATGGTGAATTCTTCTGTTATTCCATTCTTTATTATTCTGTTCGAATAACCTGTCTGTGCGGTCTATCGCATGCATGGTGAATTCTTCTATTATTCCATTCTTTATTATTCTGTTAGAATATTCTGTCTATACGGATTACGCTAGACCTAGTTCCATTCTTTATTATTCTGTTGGAATAACCTGTCTGTGCGGTCTATCGTATGCATGGTGAATTCTTCTGTTATTCCATTCTTTATTATTATGTTGGAATTTCCTGTCTGTGGGGATTACGCATGACCTGGTTCCATTCTGTATTATTCTGTTGGAATAACCTGTCTATGTGAATTATCATATGCATGGTGAATGATCCTTCGTATTCATTCCTTATTAAATTATGGAAAAGATCTGTCTACGTGGATTACCGCATGGCAGGCGAAAATTCATTTGCAGTTTCATATATTCTATGTTACTCATTTGGTTAAAATTTTGGCATCTATACTCCATAAAATTAGTAGAATATCCTGGATATTTGTGCTTCATCCGGTATCATTTTATGGAAATATTCTTCTGAGCATTCTTGAATTTTACTCCACAAAGCAGTATCATGTTGACAATTTGGACGTAATTGATTTCAAGATAAATTAACTTATAAATCTTTAAAATTTATTCTTGAACTTGTTTTATTGAATTATTATGTCATTTTTATCATCCTCATGCTTATATTATGATGAAAGTCATCTTTGGCTTACGTGCATAAATGGACTTGGTATGATTATGACCAGAGATTATTCGGTATAATCATGACCTGTAATGTTATAAATGATGTGGTAAAAGTCCTTAGTAGCCTGTAGTGCATTGATGGACAGTTTTTAGAATGATTATGACCAGGGATTATTCGGTATAGTCATGACCATTGATGATTTAATGAATATCCTTGGCCCGTAGTGCAGGGATGACTCGGTGATGTGGTTTATTTATTAAGCTGAGTCTCAACGATAAAAATTGATGAAAACATTTTAAATCATAGAAGATAGTAGATATCATGCTCTACTTGACTCTTCTAATGGATTGCTTATTCCGCTGTAGTTAAACTTGATGTCTATTGTATTTTATAAGTTTAACAATGTTGAAGAGTAATGATAATTTATTCGGCATTATCTTAGTTATAATATTTCTTACTGGGCTAGTTGAGCTTACCGGGGAACAGAGTGACGGTCCAGATGATATCATTAGTTGTCCTCATTATTCTTTTAAATAGTGTGACAATAAATGTAATGAGGACTCCATTGAGTGTGGATATTGTCTAGATGACAATATTCTTATTAAAACTCTTAGATTATGTTTTGTCGTATTTTACACGACTGTTTTATAATTAAGTTGTATTTAAATTGTGTACCATGTATTTGGCGACTCAAGATGGATGATGTATTCCTATTTTGGGGGTGTCACAGTTGGTATCAAAGCTTAGGGATATGATCTCTGGCTTAGATGTGAGACAAGAACTAGGAGGGGAGAAACGGGGAATTCATTCGCTAGTATGACCTACCTAAGTTTATTTGGTATTTAATTGGTCGGTCAAAGTATAGGGATAATATGTAATATGATAATTAACCTTTGTTTTATGGCAGTATTTGAAAATGGCATCCGAAAATGTTGAGATAAGCAATGAAGCACATGAGACCGTTGAGTCACCACAGATTAATGCCTATGATAATGTGCAACATGAAGACTATAATCCACACCGATGAAATGGTGAACGATGGGATGTTCAAAGGCTTTATGCAATTCATGCAATATCAGGCGAAAGCGGCTCCTGTCCAAAATGCAGGTGGAAACACTGACAACTCTCAGACGGTCATCGCTAAGCAGTTCAAAGAGTTGGGACCACGAGAGTTTTTTGGAGAGCCAAAATCACTTAAGGCGGAGACGTGGATAAAGCAGATCAACGAGATATTTGATGTCTTGGGATGCCCCAAGGAGCAAAAGGTTCCCTTCGCCACCTTCATGTTGCGAGCAGAGGCAGATTACTGGTGGGAATCTATAAAGCGTACTCAACCTGCCGCACTGAAGATGTCTTGGGAGACGTTCCAAGAAATGTTCAATGACAAGTACTTTTCTGAAAGTATTCATCACATAAAGGAGGTAGAGTTCATCAAACTTGAGCAAAATAATATGACCGTGGCGCAGTACGAAACTAAGTTTACCGAGTTGTCTCGATTTGCGTCCCACTTGGTTGATAATGAGGAGAGATATTAAAAAAAATTACTAGTATAAAGTCGTTAATTTTAAGCATCACAAATAAAATAATAAAAATTTAAATACTCTTATATATTTTTTAGATACTCACTAGCTTATCTCACTTTTTTCCTTTTAAAAAAAGGGCAAATTTTATTATGCATAAATATATGGGTTTTCATACACAAATATTATATACACAAGTGATATTAAGATTACGACTTATCATTATTGAAGTATTTATATTGGACAAAAATACCATTTTATTTTAATGACACGTTATGATTTGAATATCGTTCGTGTATATACGCTTTCAGTGTACTAAATTTAAACTATTAATATGTAGATGTTTTCTTGTATAATAACTTAATTTTGAGAAAGAAACAAAGAAGAAAAAAAAGAGCATATTTATTAAGATTCATTGATATCCGAAAAATTTAAATCTTATATTTGTTAACTTAATTAATTTAAATTCAGATCATGCCACCATTCTTGATTTGTCGATGGTGCTACCTTGTGTTTATGTATACTCCCTCTGGTATGATTTTTTGTTAAATTTAGAAATTATTTTACGTTATGTTTGTTCTTAAAAAAATTATTAGTTTCGTAAAAATGAAATGACAATAAAATTATAATGATAATTTTGAAAACATGATATCATTTAAAACTATTATCAATAACAAAATAATTTTTGTGTGAAAAAACATGGACTAGTTTAGTGATTGCACATTTTGTAATATTTTTTTTGCGCTCCAACTTTTATACAATTTCGAAATAAAAATTTTGTTTGTTAATTGTTGTTTCCGAAAAATTTGAAACACAGCCCCTTTTGACAGCAAAAAAAAGTAGTAAAACTAAAAAAATTTAGACATAGGTACCAAATAGTGTTATCTCCAATTGTGAAGTAGAAACACATGAAAATGATATGATTAGGGTAAAATTGACACCAAATTCACCGTATTAAGTTCACATAATTTTATGTACGCAAGTTTTATGTGCCCCACGTCAATGTCCAGTAGTAGTCCTACCGCTCAAGCCTAATAGCGTGATATGAAACTTGGGGATCACTTTAATTAATTTTTTGTACCTTTTATATGGCCGCCCATGTAGGATATTGTATTGTAAAGTTGTGTGGACAATCTCACCTTAAACTAACCTGCTCTTTGCATGTAAAATGTGAAACAAAGGATCGCGTATGTATCATTTTATATTAAAGTAGTGTACGTAATTTTTGTCATGCTTGCATGCAGGAGCTTATGCTTGCAACCGTGGACAATCCGTCAAACGCCATTGAATGGGCAATTGCTGAGATGATAAATCAACCTGAGATGCTTGAAAGGGCCACATTTGAACTAGACAGTGTGGTGGGAAAGGACAGGCTTGTCCAAGAATCAGATATCCCACGCCTTAATTACGTCAAAGCCTGCGCCAAAGAGTCCTTTCGCCTCCACCCCATTGCACCCTTTAACCTTCCCCACGCGTCCATTGCAGACTGCACCGTCTCCGGATACTTTATCCCAAAGGGAAGTCACGTGCTGCTAAGTCGCCCCGGACTCGGGCGTAACCCTAAAGTTTGGGACGAGCCGCTCAAGTTCATGCCTGAGCGCCACCTCAATGCCAGCCGGAGTTCCAGTGTGGCGCTTTCTGATCCGAAGCTTAAAACGTTGTCGTTTAGTACTGGAAGGCGTGGTTGTGCTGGTGTTACACTTGGCTCAACTGTGACTACCATGCTGTTGGCTAGGCTTCTTCAAGGATTCACATGGAGTGTGCCACCCAATGTGTCCAAAATTGAACTCACCGAGTCAAAAAGTGATCTTCTTCTTGCTAAGCCATTGCTTGCACTAGCCAAGCCACGTTTGGCTCCAAATGTTTATCCTGCAGGCTGCAGCTTAATTAATAGAGGATTTCTTGATCATGTCCTTGTATCTTAGTGGTTTTTTAAAAAAATCCTTCTAGAGCTTATGCACCTTCTGGGATTTCTAGCCTTCTTTGCCCAGATGTTTTTCCTGAAGGCAAACAAAAAATATAATCAACATAACCATTTATTTTCAATAAATTCTCATCTTGAGGAGAAGTACTCCCTCCGTCCCAAATTATCTGCTGTTTTAGCAAAAGAAATTTGTCCCACAATATCTGCTTTTTTAAAATTTCAATGCATTTTTTCCATTTGTTTTCCAAATTTGCCCCTTTATCTTAATTGTTGATAATCATTACTCTCATTAATGTCTCTCCTCTTTTTTAAACATCCACATTCATGCCTCTCTCTCTCTCTTTAATTAATAATTGTTTCTCTCTATCTCTCTCTTCAATTAATGTGCTGCTTTCTCTCTCTCTCTCTTCAATGTTTCTCTCTCTCTCCAATTAATTAGTTGTTTTTTCTTTCTCTTCAATTAATAAAAAAGTCAGCACAAAGGGTATTTTAGTATTTTTATCATACATATTGGTATCTGTGTGAAACTCTAGAACAGCAGATAATTTGGGACGGAGGGAGTATTGGGCTCATTTATTAATTAAACCATTGGGCTCGTTGGGCCCAATCATTATGTTTACTTCATTTAATCCTATAAAGACCGGGTTGGGTCAATGGATTAACCCATTGAGTCACTTAATATCTATTACTTTGACTTGTAATGATGATATAGTATGACAGTTGACCAAGATACCTGTCATGCATTAATGTGGATGTGATTATAGTCGGCCGACGGTGTGAACAACAACCAAAAGCAATGGATAAACTCCATGCAGTCGTCAAAATCCATCAGATCAGGGGGATATGTCAGATGGTGGTAGGTGGCACAGTAATCCAGGCGAAGATATTTTATCCTACCGAGTAAGTCTTCACAAAAGAGGTACGTATTTCATATACACAGACAACTAAAGATTTATCACTCTCATCACACTAGATTTTATCATCCTCTTGAGTTAACCTTGTGAACAGACATACTTACTCTAATGCTTGAGCTATCCCCCGGCGGTCCGACCGTCAAGCTTGTGGTTTTTGTCGTGTTTACTGTGCAGGATCAGGACGTCTTTCGTGATTGGGACGTGGAGAAAGATCTTGGCGTTAACAATAACCATTTATTTTCAATAAATTCTCATCTTGAGGAGAAGTATTAGACAATATATATCTTATACTGAGTGATAAGGATGGATTAGTATTATTAAATAATATTAAGTGATTTAATAGGATAAGGATCTAGTAAAACTTATTAATATCTTTCTTATGTATCCATTAACCTATAATATAGGCATTCTCTACATTGTAATTTCAAGAGCAAATCCATAAAAAATATTATTCCTCCAATGTATTCTAATGTTATCTATTCTCTTATTATCTCTATAATTAATTATATATTTCTCTCTCTCTCTCTCTCTATATATATATATATAATAAAATACAAATGATTTGAATTTCCCGCTCATCCTAATAAATCTTTTGGGCCGTCTAAAGTTTGAGATAAATCCCACCGTCCATAGTGCCAGAGGCACGGTACTGTTGCTAATATATATATATATATATATATATATATATATATATATAGGGATTCCATCCATTGCAACCGGTTGCCATGGACACTATTCTAACAACTACTTTTCGGACCATTGATCAACTTATTGGAAAGCTTAAATTGAAACATAAAATATGACCAGTCGGCACAGCTTGTTGTGCCTAAAACACAGGTTTTACCGGCTTTTACTTTAATATAAGGGCTCCACATGGTCAACATGTTGTCAGTATATTTAAACAAAATGAATTTTTATTATTAAAAAACACTAGCCGACATAGCTTGTATCGGCTGTGCCTTTTTTTTAACGCATTTCCCCAATATTTTGAGTCATGACTCAACACATTTGGTTAACTTAAAAAAATAAAAAAATGACCCGGCCGGTACAAGCTGTGTCGGCTGTGAATTAAAAAAATAAAAAATTCCCAGCTGCTACAAGCTGTGTCGGCTTGGAATAAAAAATTAAAAATAATTCCCTTGGCTTTTAAAGGAATTATTTCCAAAACTTTGCTCCTAACCAGATTCAAACTCGCAACCTATCGCTTCAAACCCTCATCATATGACCACCCGAGCACCATGGGCCTAGCTGTTTATTTCTCGCAAGGATTAGTCTTTATAATAAAACATTATATTTCTCCCAAAATCATACAATAAGACATTTTCTATTGTATTACGATTTATTTTTATATTAATAATAATAATAAAGTGGGTTTGTTATAATAGAAAAATATTAATTATTATTATTATTATTATTATTATTATTATTATCCCTTTTAATATTATTTTTACTTTTTAATTTTATACTCGTTGAAATAGTTAAGTATTTAAGAAAAAAGGGGCAATTGTCTTCTAATATAAATATTAATAGTAATAATATTAATATTAGTATTAGTATTAATATTAATAATATTATTATTAATATAAAATAAATATTATTATTAATAAAATATATTATTAGCATTATATTCCATCTTGTATTATTATTATTATTATTATTATTATTATTATTATTTTATAAATTATTATTATTATTTGAGTACGAGAGTATGATATTCATGTATTAATATTATAAAAAATAATATTAATAATTATTTTTAATATTAATATTAATAATGTGATTATTAATATTAATTCGAATAATAATATCCATATAGTTCAACCAAATATATATTCTTATTCGTATTAATAAAATGAAGTGATTTGATTAAATAATATTAATATTACTAAGTTATGAATTTGAAAATCCCATACAGTTCAACCAAATAAAATTTTTTATTCATATAGTGTACATGAGATAACGCTAGAACATTTTCTATATCTCAGAGGCCGGAAGTAATCTTGAGGATTTTTTGTAGATCTCCCACGCGATGTGGTAACGAAAGACCGTTACATCTTCCAAGGACCACTTCTCTTCGCAAATATCAATATTGGCCCTAACGAAAGCGTCAACATACTTGCATACAAAAATGCCACAGTCTGAGTTGTTGTGTTGTTTCGGTCGGCTCTTTGTTACCTGCACATTAGGATTAACGATGGGCCACTCATACATCAGATTACCATTTCGTAAATAAAATAGTATCAAATGTACCTTCATGTACAAAGTAATTGGTTAATAATTTTATAATATATTTGACATTATAAACGTAAAATATTTTAAAACTACACATACCACAAATTTAACGAATTTTGAGTATATTTTCCATAATTCATAGGCTTGGTATCATTGTAGTACGGGTCAATGATGGTAACCATCCAATCTTCAACTGAGAATAACAACAAGACAAAATGGATCTGATGTGTACTACACACCGACATGAATATATAATGGCATTCGTGTAAAGGTGGGCCAACATCTTGGTTCACATACGGATTGCAAAAACTCCATGAATGATTCTCTTCAGTTGGAGGCACATAGCTCTGCCCAATATGCATAAAGGTTGAATTATGAAAGAAAATTGGGCCCACCATTGTATTCCAAACGACCTATAGTATTCGTCTATGTTTCGTAGTAAATACATATAAGCGTAGAGGATATGTTCGAAAATCTAATTTCCAGGCCCTAAGGAATACAATGCACTGTGGTTTAAATCATATAACTGCCACGTGTAGACACTCAAAATTTTTTGCATACCTGTTACTAACATTACAGGAGGGCAGAATCTTCTTTCAGAGATAACCCTAGAGGACAACTCAGCTTAATCCCAAAAATAACGCCGGAAGTGTCATTTTCAACCTTGGAGATAACCCAGAGGCATGCAGCTCAATACCGGAAATCACACCGTACCAGAGAAGGTCATTTCATCTCGGAGATAACCCCGAGATACTTAGTCTCAATCCTGGAAACAACACCGGGAAAGATAATGTCAACCTCGGAGATAACCCATAGGAGTGTGTTTGTAGTTTCAGAGATAACCCCGGAGATGCAAGTTTCAACCTATGCAATCAGCTTTAACCTCGAAAATCACACCGAGGCACTCAGCTCCAAATCCGGAGATAACCCCGGGAGGTCAGACACACCTCAGAGACAACCCTGAGGACATCCAGTACTTACAGCAGCCCAATCACAGAGATAACCCTGAGCAATAACCGTTTTATCAGTCCAAACCGGAGATAACCCTGGTGAGGGGTAAAATTGTCATTTTGTCACTTCAATCCCACATACATTCTACACAACAATGTCCCAAAAGAACCAAATAGCTTCAATCCCGAGTGACTACTACATAGGACAACACACCAGATGGAATTTGAAGCTTGAAGACCAGGGGCATGGTCCCATCTTCCTGACTTTTGACAACCTCCAATCTTATGTCATTTGTGTGGCTCTCGACAGCAGCACTCTGTAAAAGGTATTATACACCTCAATCGGAGGCTCGGATTGATGTTCTATAATGTCGAGTGGACATCACGTTATACGTGTGTACGTACTTCGAGACGGCAAGACCCGCAGAGCTCGGGGCACCCCGAGCAGCCACAGATACATCTGCGGCCGCCGCAGGTGTACCTACGTCTCCCCCCTCTATAAATAGAGGTCTTGGGGTGGCCATTTTGTAAGAAAAAATAGCGAGGAAGCCATGTCTAATTTGCTCTGTACACACCCTAAATTGAGTGCTTTCTCATTTTAAACATTTGTGAGCTTATATTTAGTCATATTTTTACCGAGGGGAGCCGAATGTTCATCCATTTAAAACTATAGAAGTCTTCTTTGGCAGTCCAATGTAAACCTTCTTACATCTTTTAAAGACTTTCTCTTCTACTTTGAATACAATGTTCTTCACATTGATAGTCGTGTTGCGTGTGTATGCCCGGACTTCGGTCCGTCGCTTTTATTTCCTTTTGAGCATATATATATATATATATATATATATATATATATATATATATATATATATGGGTTCCATCCACAGCAATCGGTTGCTGTGGAGCAACCCCTTTTTTGGCCTGTTGAAATTTCGGCTGGAGCAAAAAAAAAAACTTCAACAGGTCAAAAAAGGGGTTGCTGTGTGGAGCAACCGGTTGCTGCGGATGGAATCCCATATATATATATATATATATATATATAAGCAGTAAACGCACCGGATGTAAAATCCAGGCTTGTACAATTAAGTGGGTTTGAATCAAAATCAATTTTTTTTTCACAAAAATTGTTATATAAATCCCACCTTCATAAATTTAGCATAATAAAGGGTGTTTGATAGAACTAATCATTACATAAAATCACTTTCCAGCAACAGGAAAATACAGTAGTCTAGTTGGAGCTTTAGATACGTGTCGGATGTGGACTTAAAATTTTTCAACAGTGTTTGAATTTAGCCAAGTGATGTATTTGTACTAGTGTAAATGGAAATTTTTTTGATTTTGATTCAAACTCACTCAATTGTACAAGCCGGTACAAGCTGTACCGGCCAAAATATTTTAATATTAATTTTATTTTTTTATTTTATTTTAATTTGCTAAGTCATGATATATAATGGAGAAATACGTAAAAAAAAATGTAAGTCGGTACAAGCTCAACCGATTGTAATATTTTAATAATGAATATTCATTTTGTTTAACTATACTGACAATATGTTGAAATGTGTGCCCCTCTTATTTAAATAGAAACCAGAAGAGCTTGTCACAGCCGGGCCTTAAATATATTTCAATCTCAGTCTTCCAATAAGTTGATCAACGGTCCAAAAAGAGGTTGTTGGCACTGTATCCATGGCAACCGGTTGCCATTGATGGATTCCCATATATATATATATATATATATATACATTTCTGTCAGCCCTGGAGTTTACTTCGTGGCCTTTTACTGCTTTATTTATATTTAGTCCTGCCTGGAGTTTACTTCGTGGTTGTTGATCGTAATTACTTCTTTATTTACATTTCTGATCCCCCACGGAGGTGCTTCGTGGTGGTTGATCATGTCTATATATATATATATATATTTACCACTTTTGTATATTTACATCTCCGATCCCCTATGGAGGTGCTTCGTGGTGGTTGATCATGTCTATATATATATATATTTGCAACTTTTATATATATAACTGCTTATTTCTTTCATATAAATTGTGGCATCATGTGAGCCTAGCTAGGAATTATGTGATCACAAATTCCGTCTACTGAATTTAGATTCGATTCTCGTGATGGACATTTTCAGCTGTAAGCAGCTTGTAAATTATTCACGGTGTTTGAATTTTCTTAGATGGCTTTCATTACCATGAGGAGTTTGGCACTTCTTTATATATTATTTTCTCGAAGATGCTTCGCATCTCAAAAATAAAAGCAATCAAGCTGAATATTTAATAAAATGGAAGTATCAAAGGTCTCAATTACTATTGAGCACAGGGTTTAAAAAACCTCTTTTATAAAATATCACCGCTATATCTTGTTAAAACTAAATTTTTATATAAATTCAAACCCTTTGTATATAGGTGCGAATGAGGCATAGCACTACTTCCAAATAAATTACACATTGATCCACACACACACACACACACACATTCATATAATAGTTTAATTGAAAAGTGGTGGTCACCGTGGTAACACGGATGTCGGGGGGGGGGGTGCCTAACACCTTCCCTCCGCATAAACAAGTCCCCGGACCCTAATGAATCTAGGTTTCACAGACTCGTTTAGTAGTGTCACATCACTGGGTTAATGTGTAAACCTTTTCTCAGTTGTGTTGGTATAACCATTTAAAATGTCCAATCGTCAACATATAAATGTCGAACCTTTTCACAACTTGTTTTTTCAAACAAATCTCACCTAACATGAGAACACCAAAAAATAAGAACAGAAGAGGGACAATAAAAATCCCAACGTCGACAGGTGGCGACTCTGCTGGGACACCAGTAAGAGGACTTAAGCAGCTACTACAAGCTTTTCAAAACTTTTATATTCTTGTGTGCGGATGTTGCATTTACATTTTGATGAATGTGTACGAATGCATTTACTTAACGCACTACAATATATCTATTTTTGATATTAGTGCTTCGCACATGTCATCATTCCCATAAAGGTGAGACACGTTGTATGTGAATGTGTGTTGTGTGGTTCCTCCACCAGGAGGCTATCCTGTCAGTGTTTGATTACTAGACTCGTAGGGAGACTAATTCCAATGTGGCTCAGGAAGGGCACCACCCAGATTCGCTCCAATTGAAATACCAGATTAACTTCCCGTCAAGTAAATTGCGATGATCTGGAACCTTTATGCCGAAAAGCCGCGAGAGTAACCTAAGATAGGTCAGCCTCTGATAAACCAAACGCAGAGTAAAGTCTTCATGCTTTCTATTTTCAATTACTTGTAAAGATAATTACTTGTAATTTTATTCCATGTTCATCTATATGTAATGGAAAATATGAAGAGTATTTGCACATGCATATTAAGGCATGACATGCTATCAAATGACACCCGTTTTGCAGGATAAAATTCCTAAAATGGACACATTATGATAGCAGGTAAACATTTTATACACTCTCTAAGACTAAACTACATAAGTTTTTTGTAGGGAAACAATTTGGCCTGTTACCCTTTCAAAGTCCAAAAGGCTACGAGCCTACAACCAATCATGTTGTCATCTGACCAGTCTAATCCTGCTCTTGTCTTTCGAGAAGAGTTTGATGGTTTAAGCAAACAAATTACAAATTTGACTGTTCTGCTTAAAGAACTACACCAGTCTACTCAGGGTTCGTGAATACTCGCACATACAGAATCCTCTTTGTAAGACCCCAGTTTTTATAAATAAAGATGAATTTTTATAATTATTATTTTTGAATATTATGGAAGAAATTTGATATAATGTTATAGTTGTGGGTAATATTTATAAATTTTGCAAAGTACGCAAGTTGTTATAAAATATTCGTTTGGTCGAGGAATATTCTTTTTGTCGGGGAATATTCGTACGACGACAAAATTATTGGTGGACCCCACAATAGAATTATTGTCGGATTGAGAAAACGACAAAAATATTTTATTAAAAATAACGGCGGAAGTTTTACCGTTGATACTGTTGAACTACTGGGTAGTAAAAGTACAGTAATACGCGTTGTTGCATAGTTGCACACGGTATTGATTATTGATATTTATGTGAGAAGTCGCTAAGTTTGATTCAATTATTGTCGATTAATAATATGAATTATTATAGCGATAATGACGTTTTGTTTTATTCGTATTATTAACGTAATAAAACGGAAACATCTTTTTATATAAAACAGAATACTTTATTAAAGTTATTTTATAAATAGAATATATTATATTTTATTATGCATAGTGTTGCATAGTGTTTGCATAGTAAAAATCTTTTTATATAAATAGAATATATTATATTTTATTTAAAAGATTTTTCTTTAAATATGGACCGTCAGATTAAAGTAAATCAATATGGACCGTTCATGGATTAGTTACTATGCATTTCATTTTCCTATAAATAGAAGCTCATTCCTTCATTATTTTCTTACGAATTCACTGAACTCTAGAGAGAGAAACTATAGAGAGATAGAAGAAAAGCTTTCTGCTACTTAACTTTTCTTTTCCCATATCCAGTTTCTGTTACGGTAAGGGGTGTTATTCTTTCTTATTTATGAAGAGAACTGTTGTTATTCCATTTCTTATTATTCTGTTGGAATAACCTGTATACGCGGTCTACCCTATACTTGGTGACATTCTTCTATCATTCTGTTGGAACATCCTGTCTGTGTGTTTTATACCGGACCTGGTTCCGTCTTTATTATTATTCCGTTGGAACATCCTGTCTGTGTGTTTTACACCGGACCTGGTTCCATCTTTATTATTCTGTTGGAACATCCTGTCGGTGTGAATTTCACCTGACCTGGTTCCATTATTATTATTCTGTTGGAATAACCTGTCTGTGCGGTCTATCGCATGCATGGTGATTTCTTTTGTTATTCCATTCTTTATTATACTCAGTTGGATAAAACTTTGATTTCTATACTCCATGAAATTAGTGGAACATCCTTGACATTTGCGCTTCATCCAGTATCCTTTCATGGAAATATTCTTCTGATCATTCTTGAATTTTACACCACAAAATAGTATCGTGTTGACAATTTGGACGTTAATAATTCCTGGATAAAATAATTCTTGAACTTGTTTTATTGAATTCTTATATCATTGTCATCATCCTCTTATTTATATTTTTGAAAGTCATCTGTGGCCTGTAGAGCATGGATGGACTTGGTATGATTATGACCAGGGATTATTCGGTGTAATCATGACCGTAATGTTACAAATGATGTGGTAAAAGTCTCATTTGCCGTAGTGCATTGATGGACAGTTGTTGGCATGATCATGACCATTGATGAATACACAAATATCCTTGGCCCGTAGTGCATGGAATTTGTGGTCGTGACCCTAATGAGTATCCTTGGCCGTAGTGCAGGGATGATGTGGATTATTTATTAAGCTGAGTCTCAGCGATAAAAGTGATTAAAAACTTTTTAAATCATAAAAGATAGTAGATTCTATTCTCTACTTGACTCTTTTAATGGATTGCTTGATCCGCTGCTGTTAAACTTGATGTTGTTATATTTTATCAGTTTAATACTGTTGAAGGCTAACGATAATTTATTCTGCATTATCTTAGTCATAATATTTCTTACTGGGCTAGTTGAGCTCACCCTTTCTTTCACTGTTCTCTTCAGGAAATGAGAACATAGCAGGGACGAGTCGGGGAACGGAGTAATGGTTCAGAGGATAGCATTAGTAGTCCTCACTATTCTGTGAAATAGTGTGACAATAATTGTATTGAGGACTCCTTTTGAGTTTGTATGATCTCTAGTAGACAATTATTGTATTCAAACTCACAGTTGTATTTTGTCGTATTATACACGACAGTGGTATTAGTAAGTTGTATTTGAATTCTGTACCATGTATCTGACGACTCAAGATGGGTGATGTATACCTAATTTTGGGGGCGTCACAGTTGGTATCAAAGCTTAGGGATATGATCCCTGGCCAAGATGTGAGACTAGAACTAGGAGGAGAGAGACGGGGAATTCCTTCGCTAGTATGACCTACTTAAATTTATTTTGTATTTAAATTAGTTGGTCAAAGTTTAGAGATATTATGTTATATGTCAATTAATCTTTGTTTTGTGGAGTATCTGAAAATGACTTCCGAAAATGTTGAGAATAACAATGGAGCACAAGAGACCGTTGAGTCTCCACATATCAATAATCAGGAGAATGTGCATCTGGAAGGCGACAATCCTCATGACCAAATGATGAATGATGGATTGTTCAGAGGCTTTATGCAATTCATGCAACAGCAAGCGAGAGCGGCTCTTGTTCAAAATGTAGGTGGAAACACTGGAAATTCTCGGGCGGTCACCGCTAAACAATTCAAGGAGCTGGGACCACCGGAGTTTAAGGGAGAGCCAAAACCACTTATTGCGGAAGCATGGATAAAGCAGATCACCAAAATATTTGATGTCTTGGGATGCTCCGAGGAGCAAAAGGTTCCCTTTGCCGCCTTTATGTTGCGCGGAGAGGCAGATTACTGGTGGGAATCGGTAAAACGTACTCAACCTGCCGTACTGAAGATGTCTTGGGAGAAGTTCCAAGAGCTGTTCAATGACAAATACTTTCCTGAAAGTATCCGTCACATGAAGGAGGTGGAGTTTATCAAATTGGAGCAAAATAATATGACCGTGTCGCAATACGAGGCAAAATTTGCGGAGTTATCCCGGTTTGCGTCCCATTTGGTGGATAATGAAGAGAGAATGACACAATTATTTTTAAGAGGTTTGAAGCCGGAGATACGTCAACATCTTATTTCTCATAAACTGTGTTTGTATTCTGATGTTGTAAATAGGGCTCAGTTGGTAAAGCGCGATAACGAGTCAACGCAATCAAAAGAGAGCAGCCGGCAAAATGATAATACCAGTGAGAGCAGTCATCGAAGCGGTGATAACAAGCGTGGAGGAAATCATCAGGCCAGAAATGGTAACCACTTCGGTAGTAATCAGGGCCAAAATAATAAGAATGGACATTTCAAGAAGAGGAGATTCAACAATGATGGAAAGACGTCAGCATCAACAACCGTTGTTAAGGAAGGAGAAAGACAACCTATCATATGCTTCAAATGCGGAGGGGAGGGACACATCAGTCCAAATTGCGCGATGCCGTCCAAAGCATGTTATAATTGTGGAAGAGAAGGCCACTTAGCCCGATTTTGTCGTTCACCGAAGACAAATTCAACTAGGATGGAGGCACCAAAGGCTGTCCCAAAAAAGTCAAAGCCAGTAGTACAAGGGAGAGCATTTGTTGTGACCTCCCAGAAAGCAAGGAACCCGCATGAGGTCATCACGGGTAAGCTTATCATAAACTCTAGCGAAGTCTACACTTTATTTGATACCGGTTCTACCCATTCTTTTATTTCTCCTACTTGCGCTCAACGATTAAATTTGACTCCGGAGAAATTAGACTTTGACTTATCTGTGGAAACTCCGTTGGGAGAATACTTCATTACATCCACGGTTTATAAGTCTTGTTTGGTTCAAGTTGGTACCCACGCATTACCTGTCGATCTTATTGCATTAAAAATACTTGCATTTGATGTAACTCTAGGGATTGATTGGTTAACTACTCATCATGCAAAAATTGATTGTTTCCGTAAGGTTGTTAGCTTTCATATTCCCAATCGACCTATTATGCGAATTCAAGCAACCAAACCATTAAAATCAATCACTGTCATCTCAAGCCATAAAGCTATTCGTTTATTGAAAAATGAATGTCAAGCTTTCTTAGCTCATGTCACAGATCTAAACAAAAATACGTCAGTTCTGAATAATATTTCTATTGTTAATGAATTCCCTGACGTATTCCCTGAAGAACTTCCTGGCCTACCCCCAGAGCGTGAAATTGAATTTTGTATCGACCTTGAACCCGGTACAAAACCCATTTCCAAAGCCCCATATCGAATGGCTCCTATTGAACTTCAGGAGTTAAAGACTCAACTGCAGGAATTGTTAGACATTGGCTTTATTCGTCCTAGTACTTCTCCTTGGGGTGCTCCTGATCTATTCGTGAAGAAGAAAGATGGGAGTATGCGACTTTGTATTGATTATCGGGAGTTAAATCATGTCACCATCAAAAATAGGTATCCATTGCCACGTATTGATGACCTGTTTGACCAGTTGCAAGGAGCCAAATTCTTTTCAAAGATTGATCTTCGTTCCGGATATCACCAATTGAAGATTAGAACCGATGACATTCCAAAGACGGCTTTCAGAACTCAGTACGGGCATTATGAATTCCTAGTCATGTCCTTTGGATTGACTAATGCTCCTGCTGCCTTCATGGATATGATGAACCGAGTATTCAAGGAATATTTAGATCACTTTGTGGTCGTCTTTATTGATGACATCCTTATTTATTCCAAAAGCCGTGAAGATCATGAGGAACACTTGAGGTTAATACTCCAAAAGCTTCGTGAATACAAGCTTTATGCCAAGTTGAAGAAATGCGAGTTCTGGCTTGAGGAAGTAGCATTCCTTGGGCACGTGGTATCAAATCATGGAATATCTGTTGACCCAGTAAAGATTGAAGCTATTCAAAGCTGGGAGCAACCTAAATCAGTGACCGAAGTACGTAGCTTTCTCGGCTTAGCTGGTTATTATCGGAGATTCGTAGAAGGGTTTTCTCGAATCGCTACTCCACTAACTCAGCTGACTCGGAAAGATACAAAGTTCGGTTGGAGCGAGGAATGTGAGAAGAGTTTTCAAGAACTCAAGACGAGACTCATTTCAGCACCTGTTCTGACAATACCATCTGGTTCGGAGGGATTTGTCATCTACAGTGATGCTTCGGCAAAGGGTTAGGATGTGTTCTCATGCAACATGGGAAAGTCATAGCCTATGCCTCATGACAACTCAAAGAATATGAGAGAAATTATCCTACTCATGACCTAGAGTTAGCAGCTGTTGTCTTCGCACTTAAAATTTGGAGGCATTACTTGTATGGGGAGAAAGTGGAGATCTTTACGGATCATAAAAGCCTCAAATATTTCTTCACTCAAAAGGAACTCAACATGCGACAACGACGTTGGCTTGAACTGTTGAAAGATTATGATCATACCATCCAATACCATCCTGGAAAAGCGAACGTGGTAGCTGACGCATTGAGTAGAAGGTCATATGCGGGTGCGAGTGCAATATTGTCAACGCAAAGGCCCATTTTGGATGACTCGCAAAGGATGGAGATAGAGATAAAGACTCCAAGGACCCACATTATGATGGCGAATATACGAGTAGAACCGACTTTAATTGATAAAATTAAAGCTGCTCGAGTTACAGATCCGGAGCTGATGCGTATGAGGAAGAAAGTACAAGAAGGTGCGATACCGGAAGCAAGAATCGATGAAGAAGGAATACTTCGAGTCAACTCCAGACTTTGTGTTCCTAACGACCCTGATTTAAAGTATAAAATCATGATGGAGGCGCACAACACACCGTTTGCAATCCATCCTGGGAGTACCAAAATGTATCATGATCTTCGACATACATTTTGGTGGGGCAATATGAAGAGAGAGATAGCGCTTTTTATCTCAAGGTGTCTAACGTGTCAACGAGTCAAGGCGGAGCATCAAATACCAAAAGGACCATTGCAACCACTTGAAATTCCAGAATGGAAGTGGGAGCACATTACCATGGATTTCGTTACTGGTCTTCCCAAAGTTTCTCAAGGCATAGATGCGATTTGGGTCATTGTTGATAGATTGACCAAGTCTGCTCATTTCTTACCGATACGAGAAACTTATACACTTGAACGTCTTGCTCGTATGTACATAAACGAGGTTGTAAGATTGCATGGTATGCCAGTATCCATAGTTTCTGATCGAGACCCAAGATTCACTTCGCGATTTTGGGTTAGTTTGCAAAAAGCTATGGGCACAGATTTACGATTTAGCTCGGCATATCATCCTCAAACGGACGAACAGTCAAAAAGGACTATTCAAACTCTTGAAGATCTATTAAGACTCTGTGTCCTTGATTTCAAGGGAAGTTGGGACAAGTTCTTACCATTGGTGGAGTTTTCCTACAACAACAGTTATCAAGCAAGTATTGGCATGGCTCCGTTCGAGGCGTTGTATGGAAGAAAGTGTCTTTCTCCAGTATGTTGGGATGAGGTGGGTGAAGCAACGTTGTTGGGACCGGATTTGGTACGTATGACTACGGAAAAGATTCAAACGATCCGGAAACGTATAAAAACCTCACAAGATCGACAAAAGAGTTATGTTGATCTTCATCGAAAGGACGTGGAATTCGATATAGGAGATCACGTGTTGTTACGTGTTGCTCCATGGAAAGGAGTTACGAGATTTGGAAAGAGAGGAAAGCTCAATCCTCGATTCATCAGCCCATTTTTAATCCTCGATCGAGTAGGAACTGTGGCCTATAGACTCGCTTTACCGCCAAGTATGTCTCGTGTTCATAACGTTTTTCACATATCCATGCTACGTAAATATGTGAAAGACCCGAACCACATTATTGAGTTAGAACCGGACGAAATAGCAGAAGATTTAACGTATGAAGAGGTTCCTGTTCAAATCTTGGATAAGAAGGAACATATTTTACGCACCAAGGTTATACCTCAAGTCAAAGTTTTGTGGAGAAACCACGATGTTGAGGAAATGACTTGGGAGTTAGAATCTGAAATGAAATCAAGGTATCCTTACCTCTTCGACATACCAGGTACGTACCCTAATTTCGAGGGCGAAATTTCATAAGAAGGGGAGGTTGTAAGACCCCAATTTTTATAAATAAAGATGAATTTTTATAATTATTATTTTTGAATATTATGGAAGAAATTTGATATAATGTTATAGTTGTGGATAATATTTATAAATTTTGCAAAGTACGCAAGTTGTTATAAAATATTCGTTTGGTCGGGGAATATTCTTTTTGTCGGGGAATATTCGTACGACGGCAAAATTATTGGTGGACCCCACAACGGAATTATTGTCGGATTGAGAAAACGACAAAAATATTTTATTAAAAATAACGGCGGAAGTTTTACCGTTGATACTGTTGAACTACTGGGTAGTAAAAGTACAGTAATACGCGTTGTTGCATAGTAGCACACGGTATTGATTATTGATATTTATGTGAGAAGTCGCTCAGTTTGATTCAATTATTGTCGATTAATAATATGAATTATTATAGCGATAATGACGTTTTGTTTTATTCGTATTATTAACGTAATAAAACGGAAACATCTTTTTATATAAAATAGAATACTTTATTAAAGTTATTTTATAAATAGAATATATTATATTTTATTATGCATAGTGTTGCATAGTATTGCATAGTGTTTGCATAGTAAAAATCTTTTTATATAAATAGAATATATTATATTTTATTTAAAAGATTTTTCTTTAAATATGGACCGTCAGATTAAAGTAAATCAATCTGGACCGTTCATGGATTAGTTACTATGCATTCCATTTTCCTATAAATAGAAGCTCATTCCTTCATTATTTTCTTACGAATTCACTGAACTCTAGAGAGAGAAACTATAGAGAGATAGAAGAAAAGCTTTCTGCTACTTAACTTTTCTTTTCCCATATCCAGTTTCTGTTACGGTAAGGGGTGTTATTCTTTCTTATTCATGAAGAGAACTGTTGTTATTCCATTTCTTATTATTCTGTTGGAATAACCTGTATACGCGGTCTACCCTATACTTGGTGACATTCTTCTATCATTCTGTTGGAACATCCTGTCTGTGTGTTTTACACCGGACCTGGTTCCGTCTTTATTATTATTCCGTTGGAACATCCTGTCTGTGTGTTTACACCGGACCTGGTTCCGTCTTTATTATTCTGTTGGAACATCCTGTCGGTGTGAATTTCACCTGACCTGGTTCCATTATTATTATTCTGTTGGAATAACTTGTCTGTGCGGTCTATCGCATGCATGGTGATTTCTTTTGTTATTCCATTCTTTATTATACTCAGTTGGATAAAACTTTGATTTCTATACTCCATGAAATTAGTGGAACATCCTTGACATTTGCGCTTCATCCAGTATCCTTTCATGGAAATATTCTTCTGATCATTCTTGAATTTTACACCACAAAATAGTATCGTGTTGACAATTTGGACGTTAATAATTCCTGGATAAAATAATTCTTGAACTTGTTTTATTGAATTCTTATATCATTGTCATCATCCTCTTATTTATATTTTTGAAAGTCATCTGTGGCCTGTAGAGCATGGATGGACTTGGTATGATTATGACCAGGGATTATTCGGTGTAATCATGACCGTAATGTTACAAATGATGTGGTAAAAGTCTCAATTGCCGTAGTGCATTGATGGACAGTTGTTGGCATGATCATGACCATTGATGAATACACAAATATCCTTGGCCCGTAGTGCATGGAATTTGTGGTCGTGACCCTAATGAGTATCTTTGGCCGTAGTGCAGGGATGATGTGGATTATTTATTAAGCTGAGTCTCAGCGATAAAAGTGATTAAAAACTTTTTAAATCATAAAAGATAGTAGATTCTATTCTCTACTTGACTCTTTTAATGGATTGCTTGATCCGCTGCTGTTAAACTTGATGTTGTTATATTTTATCAGTTTAATACTGTTGAAGGCTAACGATAATTTATTCTGCATTATCTTAGTCATAATATTTCTTACTGGGCTAGTTGAGCTCACCCTTTCTTTCACTGTTCTCTTCAGGAAATGAGAACATAGCAGGGACGAGTCGGGGAACGGAGTAATGGTCCAGAGGATAGCATTAGTAGTCCTCACTATTCTGTGAAATAGTGTGACAATAATTGTATTGAGGACTCCTTTTGAGTTTGTATGATCTCTAGTAGACAATTATTGTATTCAAACTCACAGTTGTATTTTGTCGTATTATACACGACAGTGGTATTAGTAAGTTGTATTTGAATTCTGTACCATGTATCTGACGACTCAAGATGGGTGATGTATACCTAATTTTGGGGGCGTCACACTCTTCATAGGGAGGAGCACAAGGTTCGAAATAAAACAATTCTGGAACTTCAGTTGGATACAACCAACTAAATTCCTAAAAACACCCATCTCAAAGAAGATCCAGACACCGGTGATATCAAGAAAAAGGTCCTTCAACTAGAAGAGACCATTCGGTCTATAAAAGGGATTGGCACACATGGGAGTGTCTCCTATGCTAATCTTTGTATATTCCCTGGTGTTCATTATCCAGAGAAGTTAAAGACTTCTGACTTTAAAAAGTATAATGGGTTAAGAGATCCTTACACACACTTAAAAGTATTCATAGGAGAACTCGAATCTTATGTCGAGGATGAGAAGCTCAAAATGCAGCTGTTCCAAAAGAGTCTAACTGGAGAAGCCCGATCATGGTATACCAGATTAGATAATTCTAAAATACATAGCTGGGAAGAGTTAGCTTATGCCTTCCTCACTTAGTAAAGCTTTCAGTCTCAAATGGCTCATGACCGGTACCAAATTATCAAGTTCAAGAAACAATTTAATGGGTCATTTAGAGAATATGCTCAAAGGTGGAGGTGCCTTGCTGCTCAAGTTATTCCCTCTATGATGGAGTTAGAAATGGTGATGACCTTCATAGACATACAAGAAGTTCTTTTCTGTGAGAGAGTCTTAGCTGGTATTGGCAAGCCATTTTCTGAAATGATCAAACATGGAGAGATGGCTGAGATGGGATTGAAGTCAGGAAAAATTCAAGACCTAGCCGCTCTGAAAGCTGTTGCTGAACACATCTAGTCCGGAACTTATGGAAACAACCCCTGGAGGGTCCATAAAAGAAAGAGGAGGATGTTTCCTTGATACTACAAGGTCAGAAAGGCAGTTAGAACATGTCTATCCAAAGGAGAAACTACTCCCCTTTTCTAACACAGTCTTCCAACCCCAAATTGCCAAAGGGTAGAGAAGTCTGACGCAATTGAGTGTTCACACCCCTAGGGGATTCGCTCAAGAATGTTTTCAATATTTTGACTACTCAAAAGAAAATTACACATCTTGTTCCACCATCCAACCTTAATGGGAAGGGTTATAATACTACACGGAAATTTACTTATAATGTCGGGGCACCGGGACATGATACTCAAGATTACTGGGCCTTAAAACAAAAAATCCAGGACTTAATCGACAATGGGGAGATTGTGGTGACTAAACCCAACCAACCTCATGTAAAAGACAACCCTCTTCCTCAACATAAAGAAGAAGTGGTTAATATGCTATCAGAATGTTTACACATGATGATATTTGAGTTGTATTCATATAGTGTATAAATTTTTTTACCTAGTTAAATTTTATAATCTACAATCAAACTATATATATATATATATATATATATATATATATATATATATATAAGGGAATGATCCATAACATATATTTGCTATAGATCTTTATAAGGTATAGATCATCTACCGTTGAAAAGAAAAAAGAAACGGTTAAGATTAGAAACTGAAAATTGATGTCCCGCTACTAATATTATTAGTAGCGGACGGTAAAAAAACACTTAAAATTTGGTTTAACCAATAAATGTTAAGGCTTTAGCTAACCAGAATAAAGGTTTGGGATGACCAGTAAATGTTTAGGGTTTACTATGGTATAGTATTTATGAATTATTATTGATTCAATTATTGTCACAGTATCATCTGCATAATATTTTATATTATTAAATCAATAATTAAGACAACAAAGTTATTCATATTATTATTTGCAATATTGATGATATCTAGAAAGTTTTGTCGAGGAGAGGTTTAGTCACCTAATTGCGTGCCAATAGGGAGAAATCCTTATCGGAAAGCCCCTTCTTTCCTGGGAATGATCTGGTTGTTAAATATTGTGAGTTATAATATTAATGATGAATAAGTTTGTGTTGATTAACGATGATATTGATATTTCCATTGTGTCTGGATTATTAGTGTTAGTGGAAATCAACATTTATTTCGATACGGTTATATTGACCAATCGGGAATTAATCGGATAAATGAGCAATTAATTGCTATTAATTCATATGCTTATAACTATTTATTCACATGTATGTACTATTGATTCACATGCA
The DNA here is from genome assembly GCA_020205505.1 of Panax japonicus. Taxonomy (NCBI): domain Eukaryota; kingdom Viridiplantae; phylum Streptophyta; class Magnoliopsida; order Apiales; family Araliaceae; genus Panax; species Panax japonicus. The sequence goes on along the minus strand of CM035112.1, from coordinate 32,369,378 downwards.
TGTACTATTAGTGTTAGGTTTGTAATATTCATGAACGCAATCAAATTGCACAAAATAAGCGGATGAATGGAAAATTAGAGTTTTAAAAATTTTACAAACCATATACCCGGATCATCCTTTATGCACAATTATTAATTAAACGAAAAGATAAAGAATAAGAATCATACCCTTGAAGATTCGAGCTTCCTAAGGTACAAGTTCACCTCTAAATCTTTTTCGCGTTCAACTTGAATCTACCGGGTTTGGTTCCTTCCTTTGATCAATGTTAGCCACCCAAATGTTTGGCCTCTAGAGGTGATCCACCAAGGAAGAAGAAAGATTCAAGAAGATGGGTATTTGGCAAAACCTTAGTTTTTCTATCTCTCATAAAAAAGAGCGTACTCTCCAACAATTGGAATCACGTGTTTAGATATCTGATATAAGACTCCTCTTAAAAAGATATCAGTTAACCCATTTAATCTAATTAGAAAATAGGGTATTATTTAATTGATTAAATTCTTTTAATTAATTAAGTTTCCTAATCTTATTAGGGATAATTAATTAAACTTTTTTAATTAATTTAACCTCCTAATCTTATTAGAAATATATGACAATACTTTTATTAATTAATTCCCAAACTCCTTTAGAAATTAAATAATATTAATAGTAATAATAATAATAAGACTCCTCTTATTAATTTATATTTAATATTTCCAAAATATTAAATAATAAATATTAAGCTATTTAATTTATTCTATCACCATAGATTAAATTAAATATACTTAACTTATTATTACGATTATGCCATTAACTTCTTAAATAATTATTTTTTCTTTTATGGTGTGTCCATTTAGGTTCTCCATATTAAACCGGTTGTGAATAAATCAATTAGAACAATTCTAATCTTATTTAAATAAATAAATTAAATTATTAATTTATTTAAATAAATAATATTTATTCTACAATAGGGATAAGCCTCCCTAGCGATCAACGACTTTTCAGATAATATAGATTTCAACATTAATCATAAAAGAACTTTTGAGTAAATAGTTACCGTACAATTCAATCCATCCACCATACAATGTCCCAATTAAATATAAGACATGGAATTACTGTCAAGTCTTATTTTATTTAATTATATGTATTTCGATTCTTAAATGCACAACTCCAAATAATGCAAATTAGAAACTCCTTTCTAATTTCATTCTGCCTTGGCCAAGGACTACTGGATTGTCATTTATCGAATCACATAAGACATTTCTCTTCTTTTACTAGAAGTGGTAGATTCTTTATTGATCATACATTATCTCCATGTACAACTTATTATACCCAAGCACACCCTTTTATATACCCTAAGAGTCTTAAGAAATAAGTCAAAGTATAACTCATTATACCCAAGATACTATGATGATCTCAAGTCCAAGGATCTCCTGTACTACTATCACTACAGGAATTCCTATTGACAGGCAAGTAAAACCCCATTAGGTCTTCCTTAGTGAGCCACATTCAGTGAACTTATTCTATAATAAGCAAGTAACGTATGTACCAATCTATCCGGATTCACTAATCCCCAATTTAGTAATCCAATGATTGGGAACTATTTTAGTTTTAAGCTTTCTAAGAATTTAGATCTCATTAGAATGATCATCATCATTATTCTAAAAGCATTGCTTAAAACTATGGGTTTATCGCATATTATAAACAACATCATGTAGATAATTAAAAGCCTTTAATAAATTAATACTTTTTATTAATAAATGAATAAGATTGTTACAAAGTATATGCTTTATCATCAAACATGATTGGCTTGTGTGCATACTACTTTCAATTAGGGGAGGTGGTGCAAGATTAATAATACTTGCATGACTAAATTAAAAATAGAGGTATAGATGAAGGTACTATACTGTAACTATTTTTTTCACATATATAGAACTATTGATTCAGATGACTGAACTATTGATTCACATGATGTACTATTAGGGGAGGTGGTGCAAGTTTGATAATACTTGTAGGACTAAATTAAAAATGGAGGAAAATATGAAGGTATTATACTGTAATATTTTGAGCCCCAAAACGTGCAATTATCGAAACTATATTTTTCTATAAATAGAAACTCATTCTTCTTTTATTTTCACCAATTCACTAAGACTCACAAGAGCAATTATAGAGAGAGAAACTATTGAGAGAAAAAAGAAGAGAAGTCTGCTACTTCATTATTCCAGTATCCAGTCTTCTTCTAAGGTAAGGGATATTATTTTTGTCCAGTATTCATAAGGAATAATATTTTCTTTCATACTCTGTAGTATATGAGTAATATTATTTCGTCTCATATTCTTGAGTTTACCCTCATTCTATAAAAGTATTGATTCTATACTCCGTGAAATTAGTAGAATATCCTTGATATTTGCGCTTCATCCAGTATTCCGAGCTTTCTTGATAATTATTGATCTTTTCATACCAAAATACTATTCATAAATTACTATTTATAGGTTACTATTCACCCGATTACTATTCACTCAAATATTATTCACTCGGGTATTCGGAGCACTTTTCATGTCGGAGTACTATTCACGGGTTACTATTCACCTGGTTACTATTTACTCAGGTATTTGGGGCACTTTTTATGCCGGGAGTACTATTCACGAGGTACTATTCCTGAAGTACTATTCATATGGTACTATTCACGGGGTACTATTCACCCAAAAAATATATTTCTTTTCTATCCAAATTATTTTTGATACATGAATATTATTCTTGAATTTTACTCAACAAAGCAGTATCATGTTGATAATTTGGATATTTTTAAACTCTAGATAAATTTAAATTCTTTAAAATTTATCCTTGATTTCGTTTGATTAATGATTATATCATTGTCGTCATCCTCATGCTTATATTGTGATGAAAGTCATCTTTGGCTTACGTGCATAGATGGACTATTGATTGGTATGATTATGACCAGGGATCATTCGGTATAATCATGACCCGTAATGTTATAAAAGATGTGGTAAAAGTCCTTATTGGCCCGTATTGCTTTGATGGACAGTTGTTGGTTTGATTATGACCAGGGATTATGCAGTATAATCATGACCATCGATGATTACATGAATATCCTTGGCCTGTAGTGTATGGATGATTCGATGATGTGATTTATTTATTAAGCTGAGCCTCAACGATAAAGTGGATGAAAAACTTTTTAAATCATAGAAGATAGTAAATATCATGCTCTACTTGACTCTTCTAATGGATTGCTTATTCCGCTGCAGTTAAACTTGATGTTTATTTTATTTTATCAGTTTAACACTGTTGAAGGCTAATGATAATTTATCCTGCATTATCTTAGTCATAATATTTCTTACTGGGCTAGTTGAGCTCACCCTTTTGCTTTCATTGTTCTCTTCAGAAAATGAGAACATAGCCGGGACTAGTCGAGGAATGGAGTGACGGTCCGAGATGGTTATTTTAGTAGTACTCACTACTTATTGTGATAATAAATGTAATGAGGATTGAATTTGAGTTTGGATATTATCTATGAGACAGTATTCATGTAAAAACTCAACTATGTTTTGTCGTATTTTTACACAACAGTTGTATTTAAGAAGTTTGTATTTGATTTCTGTACCATTTATTTGGCGACTCAAGATGGGTGAAGTATACCTATTTTGGGGGAGTCACAGTTGGTATCAAAGCTTAGGGATATGATCCTTAACTGAGATATGAGACAAGAACTAGGAAGGGAGAGACGTGAAATTCCTTCCCTAGTATGACCTACCTAAGTTATTTGCTATTTAATTTTTCGGTCTGAATATAGGGATAATATGTGACATGTCAATTAACCCTTGTTTTGTGGCAGTGTTTGAAAATGGCATCTAAAAATGTTGAGATCAGTAATGAAACACATGAGACCGTTAAGTCACCAACGATCATTACCCAGGATAATGTGCAACAGAAAGACAATAATCCTCAAGTAAATAACAACACCGATCAGATGATCAACGATGGGATGTTCAAAGGCTTTATGCAATTCATGCAACATCAGGCGAGAGAAACTCCTGTTCAAAATGCAGGTGGAAACACGGGCAACTCTCGGATGGTCACCTCTAAGCAGTTCAAGGAGCTGGGACCACCATAGTTTTTGGGAGAGCCAAAAACACTTAAGGCGAAGACGTGGATAAAACAGATTACCAAGATATTTGATGTCCTAGGATGCTCCGAGGAGCAAAAGGTTTCCTTTTCAACCTTCATGTTGAGAGGAGAAGCAGATTACTGGTGGGAATCAGTAAAGCGTACTCAGCTTGCGCACTCAAAATATCTTGGGAAAAGTTCCAAGAACTGTTCAACGACAAGTACTTTCCCGAAAGTATTCATCACATGAAAGAGGTGGAGTTCATCAAGCTAGAGCAAAACAATATGACCGTGTCGCAGTACGAAGCTAAGTTTGCCGAGTTGTCCCGGTTCGCATCTCATTTGGTTGATGATGAGGAGAGAATGATGCGAATATTTATGCGAGTTTTAAGACCCAAAATACGTCAATACCTCATTTCTCACAAATTGTGTTTATATTCAGATGTAGAAAATAAGGCTCAGTTATTGGAGCGCAATAATGAGCCAACCCAACCAAAAGACTACGAGCAACAACACGATAATAATCGTACCGGTGGCAACAGTCATCGGAACAATTATAACCATCGTGGAGGAAATTATCATGCTAGAAATGGTAACCACTTTGGTGGTAATCATGGCCAAGATAATAGAAGAAATGATTCAAGTGTAAAGTTTAAGAAGAGAATATTTAACAATGATCGGAAGACATCGGCAGAAGCACCAATAAAAAATTCTAGGGGAGGAGAACGACCGCCAATTAGATGCTACAGATGCGGAGAGGAGGGACACATAAGTCCAAACTGTTCACAGCCTTCCAAGGTATGTTTTAGTTGTGGAAAAGACGGTCACATAGCTCGATTTTGTCCTGTAGCAAAATCAAATCCAGCTGGGACGTTGGCACCAAAGGCGGATACGGACAAAACAAAGTCGGTGGTTTCAGGAAGAACATTTTTGTGACTTCTGAAAAACCGAGTAACCCGAACGAAGTAATCACGGGTTAGTTAATCATAAACTCTTGAAAAGTTTATACCTTGTTAGATACCGGTTTTACCAATTCTTTTATTTCTCATACTTGCGCTCAACGTTTAAATTTAACTCCGGAAAAATTAGACTTTGACTTATTTGTTGAAACTCCGTTAGGAGAAACATTCATTACATGTGCTATCCAAGTCTTGAATGAGAGTCAAAGTTTTTAAATGATATTTCTATCGTTAATAAATTTCCTGACGTATTCTCGAAAAACATCCTGGCCTACCCCAGAGCGTGAAATCGAATTTTGTATTGACCCTAGTACAAAACCCATTTCTAAAACCCTTAAATATTTCTTCACCCAAAACTAACGTAATTCACGCCGAAGATGTTGGCTCGAGCTGTTGAAGATTACGACCATACCATTCAATATTATCGTGGAAGAGAGAACATGGTAGCTGATGAGTTGAGTAGAAGATCGTATGCGGTTACGAGTGTGACGTTGTTAACACAAAGACCCATTTTGAATGACTTACAAAAGATGGAAATAGAGTTAAAGACTCCAAGAACCTACGTGAAGATAGCGAATATATGATTAAAACTGACTTTAATCGATAAAGTTAAAAGTTGCTCACGCTAAAAACATGGAGCTGATGCATATGAGGAAGAAAGTACAAGAAGGTGCTATTCCAGAAGCAAGAATCGATGAAGAAGGAATACTTCGAGTAAACTCCAGACTTTGTGTTCCTAACGACTCTGACTTGAAGTATAAAATCATGATTTCAGCACATAACAAACTGTTTGCAATCGATCCTGGGAGTACCAAAATGTATCGTGATCTTCGACATACATTTTGGTGGAGTAATATGAAGAGAGAGATAACAGAGTTTATCTCAAGGTGTTGAACTTGTCAACGTGTCAAGGCGGAGCATCAAGTGTCAAAAGGTCCATTACAACCACTTGAAATTCCAGAATGGAAGTGCGAGCACATTACCATGGACTTCGTTACTGGTCTTCCCAAGGTTTCTCAAGGTATATGTGCAATTTAGGTCATTGTTGATAGATTGATCAAGTATGCTCATTCCTTACCTATACGAGAAACTTATTCACTTGAACGTCTTGCTCGTTTATACATAAATAAGATTGTAAGACTGCATGGTATACCAGTACCCATAGTTTTTGATCGAGACCCAAGATTCACTGCACGATTTTGTGATAGTTTACAAAAAGCTATGGGCACGGATTTATAATTTAGTTCGGCATATCATCCACAAATGGACGGGTAGTCGGAGAGGACTATTCAAACTCTTGAGGATATATTAAGACTCTGTGTCCTTGACTTCAAAGGAATTTGGGACAGTTCTTGCCATTGGTGGAGTTTTCCTACAACAACAGTTATCAAGCAAGTATTGGCATGGCTCTATTCGAGGCATTGTATGGACGCGAGTGTCGTTCTCCAGTATGCTGGGATGAGGTGGGTGAAGCAACGTTGTTGGGACCAGAATTGGTACGCATGACAACGGAAAAGATTCAAATGATCCGGCAATGTATAAAGACCTCACAAGATTGACAAAAGAGTTATACTGATCTTAATCGAAGAGACGTGGAATTCAATGTTGGAGAGCATGTGTTGTTACGTGTTGCTGATCCATGGAAAGGAGTTACAAGATTTGGAAAGAAAGGAAAGCTCAATCCTCGATTCATTGGGCCATTCAAAATCCTCGATCGAGTAGGAACTGTGGCCTATAGACTCGCCTTACCGACAAGTATGTCTCATGTTCATAATGTTTTTACATATCTATGTTATACAAATATGTGAAAGACTCGAACCACATTATTGACTTAGAACCGGATGAGTTAGCGGAAGATTTAACGTATGAAGAGGTACCTGTTAAAATCTTGGATAAAAATGATCATATTCTACGCTCCAAGGTTATACCTCAAGTCAAAGTTTTGTAGATAAACCATGATATTGAGGAAATGACCTGAGAGTTAGAATCTAAAATGAAGTCAAGGTATCATCACCTCTTCGACATACCAGGTACGTACCCTAATTTAGAGGACGGAATTTCATAAAAAAGGGAGGTTGTAAGACCCCAACTTTTTTGAATGAAGAATATTTTTTCTCGAAATATATTTTTGAATATTATGGTGTGTATATGATATAATGTTATAGTTGTGGGTAATATTTATAAATTTTTCAAAGTAAGCAAGTTGTTATGAAATATTCGATTGGTCGAGAAATATTCGTTTTAACAGGGAATATTCGTACGATAGCACAATCATTGGTGGACCCCACAACGAAAGTTTTTTCGTAGTTAGAAAATGACATAAATATCTTTTTATTAAAATAACGGCAAAAGTTTTACTGTGAAACTGTTGAACTACCCGGTAGTAAAAGTACAATAATATGCGTGGTTGCATATTAGCACACGGTATTGATTATTGATGCTTACGTGAGAAGTCACTTAGTTATACTCAATTATTGCTACAGTAATTACTGCATAATATCTCTCATATTATTGATTCAATTATTCTCACAGTATCATCTGCATAATATTTTATATTATTAAATCAATAATTGAGACGACAAAGTTATTCATATTATTATTTGCAATATTGACGATGTAAGACCCCAACTTTTATAAATAAAGATTAATTTCCCTCGAAATATATTTTTGAATATTATGGTGTGAATTTGATATAATGTTATAGTTGTGGGTAATATTTATAAATTTTCAAAGTAAGCAAGTGGTTATATAATATTCAATTGGTCGGGGAATATTCATTTTAACTGAAAATATTCGTACGACGACATAATTATTTGTGGACCCCCACAACAGAAGTATTATTGTAGTAATAAAACGACATAATTATCTTTTTATAAAAATAACGGCGAAAGTGTTACCGTTAAAACTGTTGAACTACCCGATAGTAAAAGTACAGTATTACACGTGGTTGCATAGTAGCACACAGTATTTATTATTGATGCTTACGTGAGAAGTCACTCAGTTATACTCAATTATTGCTGCATCATATCACTCATATTATTGATTCGATTATTGTCACAGTAACATCTGCATATTTTATATATTATTAAATCAATAATTGTGATAACAAAGTTATCCATATTATTAAATTGCAATATTTACAATGTCTAAAAGTTCTATCAAGGAGAGCTTTGATCACCTAATTGCGCGTCAATAGGGAGAAATACTTATTGGAAAGCCCCCTCTTTCCTGTGAACGACCTAATTGTTAAATATTGTGAGCTATAATATTAATGAAGAATAATTTCGTGTTGATTAAAGATGAAATTGATAGTTCCATTGTGTTGGAATTATTAGTATTAGTGGAAATCGATATTTTTTTCGATATTAATTGATGTCTGGAAGTTATACTGACCAGTCGGGTAATTAATCAGATAAATGAGCAATTAATTGCTATTAATTCACATGATTATAACTATTTGTTCACATATGTGTACTATTGATTCACATTCTTGTACTATTAGGGGAGTTGGTGTAAGATTGATAATACTTGCATGACTAAGTTAAAAATGGAGGTATAGATGTAGGTACTATATACTATAATTCGTAATTTCACATGATTATAACTATTGATTCACATGATTGAACTATTGATTCACATTACTTACTATTAGGGGAGGTGGTGCAAGTTTAATAATACTTGCAGGACTAAATTAAAAATGAAAGAAAAGTTGAAGGTATTGAACTATATTATTTTGAGCCCCAAAATGTGCAATTATCGAAACTATATTTCCTATAAATAGAAGCTCATTCTTCCTTCATTTCTCACCAATTCACTAAAGCTTTAGAGCAATTATTATAGAGAGAAATTATAAAGAGAAAGAAGAAGAGAAGTCTGCTACCTCACTATTCCAATATCCAGTTTCTTCTAAGGTAAGGGGTATTATTTCTTTCATATTCATGAAGAGAGCTTCTATTATTCCATCCTTTATTATTATGTTAGAATAACCTGTCTATGAGAAGTATCGTATGAATGGTGAAATTCTTCTGTTATTTTATTCTTTATTATTCTGTTGGAATATCTTGTCTGTGCGGATTACGCTAGACCTGGTTCCATTCTTTATTATTCTATTGGAATAACCTATTTGTGCGGTCTATCGCATGCATGATGAATTCTTCTGTTATCCCATTATTTATTATTCTGTTGGAATATCCTGTCTGTGCGGATTACGCTAGACCTGGTTCTATTCTTTATTATTCTGTTGGAATAACCTGTCTGTGCGGTCTATCGTATGCATGGTAAATTCTTCTGTTATTCCATTCTTTATTATTCTGTTGGAATATCCTATCTGTGCGGATTACGCTAGACCTGGTTCCATTCTTTATTATTCTGTTGGAATAACCTATTTGTGTGGTCTATCACATGCATGATGAATTCTTCTGTTATTCCATTCTTTATTATTTTGTTCGAATAACCTGTCTGTGCGGTCTATCGCATGCATGGTGAATTCTTCTGTTATTTCATTCTTTATTATTCTATTGGAATAACCTATTTGTGCGGTCTATCGCATGCATGATGAATTCTTCTGTTATCCCATTATTTATTATTCTGTTGGAATATCCTGTCTGTGCGGATTACGCTAGACCTGGTTCTATTCTTTATTATTCTGTTGGAATAACCTGTCTGTGCGGTCTATCGTATGCATGGTAAATTCTTCTGTTATTCCATTCTTTATTATTCTGTTGGAATTTCCTATCTGTGCGGATTACGCTAGACCTGGTTCCATTCTTTATTATTCTGTTGGAATAACCTATTTGTGTGGTCTATCACATGCATGATGAATTCTTCTGTTATTCCATTCTTTATTATTTTGTTCGAATAACCTGTCTGTGCGGTCTATCGCATGCATGGTGAATTCTTCTGTTATTCCATTCTTTATTATTCTATTGGAATAACCTATTTGTGCGGCCTATCGCATGCATGATGAATTCTTCTGTTATCCCATTATTTATTATTCTGTTGGAATATCCTGTCTGTGCGGATTACGCTAGACCTGGTTCTATTCTTTATTATTCTGTTGGAATAACCTGTCTGTGCGGTCTATCGTGTGCATGGTAAATTCTTCTGTTATTCCATTCTTTATTATTCTGTTGGAATATCCTATCTGTGCGGATTACGCTAGACCTGGTTCCATTCTTTATTATTCTGTTGGAATAACCTATTTGTGTGGTCTATCACATGCATGATGAATTCTTCTGTTATTCCATTCTTTATTATTTTGTTCGAATAACCTGTCTGTGCGGTCTATCGCATGCATGGTGAATTCTTCTGTTATTCCATTCTTTATTATTCTGTTGGAATATCCTGTCTATGCGGATTACGCTAGACCTTGTTCCATTCTTTATTATTCTGTTGGAATAACCTGTCTGTGCGGTCTATCGCATGTATGGTGAATTCTTCTGTTATTCCATTCTTTATTATTCTGTTGGAATATCTTGTCTGTGCGGATTACGCATGACCTGGTTCCATTCTTTATTATTCTGTTGGAATAACATGTCTATGTGAATTATCACATGCATGGTGAATGATCCTTCGTATTCATTCCTTATTAAATTGTGGAAATGATCTGTCTACGTGGATTACCGCATGGCGGGTGAAAATCAATTTGCTGTTTCATATATTCTATATTACTCATTTGGTTAAAATTTTGGTTTCTATACTCCATGAAATTAGTAGAATATCCTGAATATTTACGCTTCATCCGGTATCTTTTCATGGAAATATTCTTCTGAGCATTCTTGAATTTTACTCCACAAAGCAGTATCATGTTGACAATTTGGACGTAATTGATTTCAAAATAAATTAACTTATAAATATTTAAAATTTACTCTTGAACTTGTTTTATTGAATTATTATGTCATTGTCATCATCCTCATGCTTATATTATGATGAAAGTCATCTTTGGGTTACGTGCATAAATGGACTTGGTATGATTATGACCAGGGATTATTCTGTATAATCATGACCTGTAATGTTATAAATGATGTGGTAAAAGTCCTCAGTAGCCTGTAGTGCATTGATGGACAGTTTTTGGAATGATTATGACCAGGGATTATTCGGTATAGTCATGACCATTGATGATTTAATGAATATCATTGGCTCGTAGTGTAGGGATGACTTGGTGATGTGGTTTATTTATTAAGCTGAGTCTCAACGATACAAATTGATGAAAACATTTTAAATCATAGAAGATAGTAGATATCATGCTAAAATTGACTCTTCTAATGGATTGCTTATTCCGCTGTAGTTAAACTTGATGTCTATTGTATTTTATCAGTTTAACATTGTTGAAGACTAATGATAATTTATTCTGCATTATCTTAGTCATAATATTTCTTACTGGGCTAGTTGAGCTCACCCTTTCTTTCACTGTTCTCTTCAGGAAATGAGAACGTAGCCGGGACTAGTCGGGGAACGGAGTGACGGTCCAGATGATATCATTAGTAGTCCTCACTATTCTGTTAAATAGTGTAACAATAAATGTAATGAGGACTCCATTGAGTGTGGATATTGTCTAGATGACAATATTCTTATTAAAACTCTTAGATTATGTTTTGTCGTATTTTACACGACTGTTTTATAATTAAGTTGTATTTAAATTATGTACCATGTATTTGGAGACTCAAGATGGGTGATGTATACCTATTTTGGGGGCGTCACAGTTGGTATCAAAGCTTAGGGATATGATCTCTGGCTTAGATGTGAGACAAGAACTAGGAGGGGAGAGACGAGGAATTCCTTCGCTAGTATGACCTACCTAAGTTTATTTGGTATTTAATTGGTCGGTTAGAGTATAGGGATAATATGTAATATGATAATTAACCTTTGTTTTGTGGCAGTATTTGCAAAATGGCATCCGAAAATGTTGAGATAAGCAATGAAGTACATGAGACCGTTGAGTCACCACAGATTAATGCCTATGATAATGTGCAACAGGAAGACTATAATCCTCATGTAAACAATAACACTGATGAAATGGTGAACGATGGGATGTTCAAAGGCTTTATGCAATTCATGCAATATCAGGCGAAAGCGGCTCCTATCCAAAATGCAGGTGGAAACACTGACAACTCTCAGACGGTCACCGCTAAGCAGTTCAAGGAGTTGGGACCACCGGAGTTTTTTGGAGAGCCAAAATCACTTAAGGCGGAGACGTGGATATAGCAGATCAACAAGATATTTGATGTCTTGGGATGCCCCAAGGAGCAAAAGATTCCCTTCGCCACCTTCATGTTGCGAGCAGAGGCAGATTACTGGTGGGAATCTGTAAAGCGTACTTAACCTGCCGCACTGAAGATGTCTTGGGAGAAGTTCCAAGAAATGTTCAACGACAAGTACTTTCCTGAAAGTATTCATCACATGAAGGAGGTAGAGTTCATCAAGCTTGAGCAAAATAATATGACCGTGGCGCAGTATGAAGCTAAGTTTACCGAGTTGTCTCGATTTGCGTCCCATTTGGTTGATAATGAGGAGAGAATGACGCGAATGTTTCTAAGAGGTTTGAAACCCGAGATACCACTACAAAAAATAAGGTCATTGCCGACAGCATGTGCCGTCGCCAATGACCATATTGCCGTCGGCAATGAGGGCATTGGCGACGGCATTGTCCGTCGCCCTTACCGTCGCCGCATGGGTCGTCGCCCCGGTCTCCCGTCGCTCGCTGTCGGCAAGTGTGTCATTGGCGACGGGTGTCATTACCGACGGCGTGCCGTCGCCTATGAGTCATTGCCGACGGCATGGCCGTCACCAATGGTCCCGTCGCCAATGACCCACTTTAAAAAAAATTAATAAAATTGCAAAATTCCCCTGTTCATTTACATATACATTGTACCTGTTATAAACTAAGAAAAATAAATAATGACAATATAAGCATATCAATAACAATCATATCTTTTACTATCAACAATTAATATAATTAGATACCAAACTCAAATCTATACAACTCAAAAGCTAAATACATACATGAAAGTCAAAATATAAATATAAACAACTACTGCCCAAGATCAGGAATCTCTGTCCCATCGCCAGTCCCATCCTCCATAGTCTCATCCGCATCAGCTCAAAAATCATCACCATCTCCTCCACGAGCATCACCTGTGCCGCCATCTCCACCTCCACGAGTCTCATCAACAAGACCCTACAAAATTAAAATATTAATAACGGAGTCCCCAAAATAGATCATATTTATATTATTTTAGTTTGTGTTCTACAAGTGTGGTTCAGTTTCGCAAACTAGGCGATAACTCGGTCCTCGTATATCGGAATCGAGTACCGTCAGTTGTAACGCGTGTCTAATACCTACGCGGTGCTATGTGTGTTTGCGTGGCATTCGGACGGACGATGCGGGTTTCGGGCTCTTTTTCAGATTTTTAGCTAAGTGTGGTTCAGTTTCGCAAACTAGACGATAACTCGGTCTCCGTATGTCAGAATCGAGTACCGTCAGTTGTAACGCGTGTCTAATACCTACGCGGTGCTGTGTGTGTGTTTGCGTGGCGTTCGGACGGACGATGCGGGTTTCGGGCTCTTTTTCGGCTTTTTGGCTAAGTGTGGTTCAGTTTTGCAAACTAGGCGATAAATCGGTCTCCGTATGTCGGAATCGAGTACCGTCAGTTATAACGCGTGTCTAATATGTACGCGGTACTATGTGTGTGTTTGCATGGCGTTCGGACGGACGATGCGGGTTTCGGGCTCTTTTTTGGCTTTTTGGCTAAGTGTGGTTCAGTTTCACAAATTAGGCGATAACTCGGTCTCCGTATGTCAGAATCGAGTACCGTCAGTTGTAACGCATGTCTAATACCTACGCGGTGCTGTGTGTATGTTTGCGTGGCGTTCGGACGGACGATGCGGGTTTCGGGCTCTTTTTCGGCTTTTCGGATAAATGTGGTTCAGTTTCGCAAACTAGGTGATAACTCGGTCTCCGTATGTCGGAATTGAGTACCGTCAGTTGTAACGCGTGTCTAATACCTACGCGGTACTATGTGTGTGTTTGCGTGGCGTTCGGACGGACGATACGGGTTTCGGGCTCTTTTTCGGCTTTTTGGCTAAGTGTAGTTCAGTTTCGCAAACTAGGCGATAACTCGGTCCTCGTATGTCGAAATCGAGTACCGTCAGTTGTAACACGTGCCAAATACCTACGCGGTACTGTGTGTGTGTTTGCGTGGCATTCGGACGGACGATGCAGGTTTCAGGCTCTTTTTCGGCTTTTTGGCTAAGTGTAGTTCAGTTTCGCAAACTAGGCGATAACTCGGTCTCCGTATGTCAGAATCGAGTACCGTCAGTTGTAACGCGTGCCGAATACCTACGCGGTGTTGTGTGTGTGTTTGCGTGGCGTTCGGACGGACGATGCGGGTTTCGGGCTCTTTTTCGGCTTTTTGGCTAAGTGTGGTTCAGTTTCGCAAACTAGGCGATAACTCGGTCTCCGTATGTCAGAATCGAGTACCGTCAGTTGTAACGCGTGTCTAATACCTACGCGGTGCTGTGTGTGTGTTTTCGTGGCGTTCGGACGGACGATGCGGGTTTCTGGATCTTTTTCGGCTTTTTGGCTAAGTGTGGTTCAGTTTCGCAAACTAGGCCATAACTCGGTCTCCGTATGTCGGAATCGAGTACCGTCAGTTGTAACGCGTTCCGAATACCTACGCGGTACTGTGTGTGTGTTTGCGTGGCGTTCTGTGTGTGTATAATGGTGTTAGGGTTTTATCTTATGTTTATCTAAGCAATACAATTACAAATTACATAAATTAAATAAGGAAATACATAATTTAATTATTTTTACCTATCGAATATGTGGTGGGAAGATGTTGGCCAAGACAACTGCACACACGCGGATGGCCTCCTCCCGTACTACACCCATGAGATCGTCAACGGCAGCTGTAGGATCGATAGAGCCGTGGACAACCTCCTGAGCCAGCTGATAGATCCGCTCGCGTGATGGTGCGCCTGACTGCACTACACCGCTTGACATGCACCCCTCTATGATCCGCCGGAAGAAGTCGTCGGATAATGAAGGGCCGGCGCCCGATCCACTCGCACCACTACCTCCAGTGGGTGGGCGTCGTCGAGATCTCGCAGCAGGGACTAGGGTGTAAGCTGGGACATGGGGAATGCCCACAACTCTACCCTTCTTTGGTCCCCCTGTAGCCTGCAGCCAGTCCTCTATCTCCTCGTCTGCACGCGTAGACTCGTCTACTGGAGTGTCACCTCTCTGGCTACTCCGGGCCACTGCAAGATCTTCGAACCGTCGCTGACAAAAAACACAGTAGTGGATGGGATGTTACGCAAAGTATAAAATGAAATAATATAAAAAAATATCAGAATTTTAAATACATATTAAATAAGAGAATTAAATAACTTACAGCAATGCGTTCTTCCTCAGGTGAGATATAACCACCGTCACCTTTCTTTTGGTGGGCGTACCAGCAAAACTCCAAGCGGGAGGGTGCATGCTTTAAACTCACCTCAAGTCTCTCCCGGTATAGGTCGTACGACTGAGACCCAGTGCAGTGTGGGAGACGACTCTGCTGTCGGGCAGCTGAACGCTGTGCCGACATCTTCTTGAAGGCCTCGCCGTCCCAAATGCTGTACATCTGGTCCCACACTGCAGCAGATATGAAATCTGGCCGGACATCCTTAAGTGTCTGTCCATCAGCCATCTTCGTCTGGGCCTTATTCTTCCAATCGTAGACCCACTTGTGCCAATTTATCTCTAGGTATCTGCGCAGAACAGTCATGCCATGGGCTTCCTGCCCGTCCTCAAAAAGATAATATCTCTGCACATTACACATTAAGAAGTTTAGTAGACAACATAAATCAAAGAGATTACATAAATCAAAGAGGTAACAGCATATGAATGATTGACATCCTACCTTAAATTCAGCAATAATCAACTGACGTGAACGATCATCCACATCTGCCCACCTCATCCACGGGCTTGAGAATCAGTTGCGGACGACCCCAAGCAACGTGTTCCTTGGCGTGGCGTCAAGGATACTACAGTTGAAATTGAAAATTACAAAGAATATATAAGAACTAAATACTTATATTATAGTAATATTATATAGGATTATGAAATTACCTATGAGTCCCAACACGACATATAAGAGGCGCCTGGGGGGGATTCCCTAGCAAGCCATGTGCTAGTCCCCGCGGAGGCCTACGTCGATCACCTATGTATTGGAATACATCAATATTTATATAAACGAATATAATGTCAATACAATATAAAATAAAAAATAATAAGGTGTATCCCAATAACATATATAATTATACCTAACGATCCCGCCTGATCATCACGCGTAGAATCTCCACGGCCCCCACGACCTGCACGCCCACCACGATCGCCGTGTGGTGTGCGCGCCATATGTATGTATACTGTCAACTAAAAGAATGCAACATACAGTAAAAGAGGGATAACATAGAGGATAACATACAGATACAATTAAAAGAATGCAGCATAAATAGTAACCTACATACAAATACAATTAAAAGAATGCAACATAAATAGTAACCTACATACAAATACAATTAAAAGAATGCAACATAAATAGTACATACTCATAAAACAACTTAACGCCTTATTTAGTAGATTAATATAAGTTGAAGATAATGATTGCACTACTACAAACTATTACATTTGAATACAACTAAACTGACACAAATAGTACATACTCCTAATCATTTATATCGTCAAAGCCATCAATATCAGAATCGTCATCTTCGAGCAGTAGATCTTCACTATCGTTGTCATCACCATCTTCGTCATCTTCAACGATTTCTTCAATTATATTTACCTCCTCAACAACATCATCTTCACTTTCGACAGCGATAACATCATCCTCTTCTTCACTAGACTCACTAATAATTGTCACAACAGCAGGTGTGACACTAGTAGACTCGACTTGTAAAGGTTCATCGTCTGGACGAGGAGTTGTGCCTTGAAAACCACGGGCTTTGGTGGTTATAACAGCATGCCATGGGCTTGAAGGAGTCTTAACACTCCGCGCGTAGTACACCTGTGTCGTTTGACTTGCTAAAATAAAAGGCTCGTCCATACCACTCATCAGTCTTAGTTTTGACTTAACATTAACAGTCACCCGTCCTGATTTTTTATATACTTTAACTCCATTCTGAACATCAAACCAATGACATTTGAAGCAAACTAATTCTTTATGACCCCAATATTTGAGAACGACAACTTCTAGCAATCGTCCATACCAGTCATCCCAAATGTTATCGTAGCAGCTACCTTTCACCACAACACCAGAATCAGCAGAAGCGACTTCCCCAATATCGCAACACTTAAATCTGTAACCGTTGACAATGCAACATGTATAAGTATCTACAGAACTTTCGGGGCCGTCGGCTATAAGCTTTAGTCGATTGTCAGCTAACTCATCTGCGAGGACCTAATGTACATTAACACAACATATTCTAAAGTTAATTACGCCATAAGAATAAGTCTATGATGGTAGATTCATTGAACGTTTAAAGGTTAGACTTACATGATCCTTAAACCATTGCACAAATTCTCTATTTCTCAAATTTTGCAAATCCTCGTCCGATATACTCGGATTCGCTTCACGTACTTCAACATCATATTGACTGCACAACAGTTATATACTCAATGTGTTTGGAAAGGAACTTGACACAATTACACCAGCCATATATAGTTATGACTACTTACTTAATGTATGGCGCTACTTCATTCATGTTGACAAGTGCATACAATGTGGCAGCTGCATACTCACTATCGGTCAAGAATCGCCTTTTTTTACCGCCGAATGGGCGTACAGGATGACTAAAGGCAGTTAATTCTCCATTTTCCTCGTGCGCAACAGCTTGATTCCAACGTAAGCGATTGTGCTTCGTATGAACATTCGGCTCAAAGTACAACGAGCAGAAATTAACAAGTTCCTCCATAACATAACTTTCAGCAATCGACCCCTCTACACGGGCTCTATTCTTCACCTTTTGCTTTAGACGTCGCATATACCTATGTGATATATAGATTAACAAAAAAATAATGAACATTTTACCGTATTAAAAACATTAATGTCATTACCTCTCAAATGGATACATCCATCTATATTGTACGGGACCGCCAAACTTAGCTTCGTATGGCAAGTGAATAGGTAAATGCTCCATTGAATTAAAAAATGATGGAGGGAAGATCATTTCTAACTTGCACATTATTTCCACTATCTGCATCTCCATTTTATCTATGTCTTTGACCTGAAGCTCCGTCAAGCATAGATCTCTGAAGAAATTAGAAAGCTCTGTCAGTGCTTCAACCACACGTTTCGGTAACAAGTCGATAAATGCCACAGGGATCAGCTTCTGCATGAATACGTGACAATCATGACTTTTGAGACCCCGAAACTTCAGCTCTTCAACTTTACAACACCTTGCTATATTCGAAAAATATCCATCTGGGAGCTTCAGTCCACTAATCCAATTACATATCAATATCAACTGTTCCCTGGTCAAAGTATATTCAGCTTTAGGCGTTACCATCTTACTACCCTCCTGATACAACCACAAATCTTCCCTAATGTTCATTTCTACCAAATCAAGCCTCGAATTGTTGTTGTCCTTTGTTCTACCAGTGGCATCTATGTCTGTATAAAAAATATTATCGAATACGTTCTTCTCAGTATGCATCGGATCTAAACAATGACGGATGCAGAGTGTAGCCCAATAAGGCAGGTCAAAGAACATGGATCTGTGTGTCCAGTTGTGAACCTTACCGTAACCATAAGCTCGCTCTAATCTGTGATTCTTCCCTGGAGGTGGAAACTTCAAATGACTAATCCAACTCAACACTGCTGACCCAGAAAGACGGTCAGGTACTTGACGTTTCTCTATTTTTTGATTGAATTGTCTACTCATCCGTCGATAACGATGTTCAATCGGCAAAAACTGTCTGGATGTTGCGAAGAAACTCATTTTCCCCCCATGTTTGAGCCGCACAGCTTTAACTGACCCCATGCACACGGGACATGATAAGCCCTCATGAGTCGACCATCCGCTGATCATTCCTAACGCCGGGAAGTCATTTATTGTCCACAGTAAAGCTGCCCTCATGTCAAAGTTCTGCTTAAGAGATACATCATAAGTTTGAACCCCTTTTTCCCACAACATCTTCAACTCATCAACTAACGGTCTGAGGTATACATTGATGTCTTTACTCGGACTCTTATCACCCGGAATCAGTAAAGTCATGAACATGTAGGGATCTTTCATGCACATCGAAGGCGGGAGGTTATACACCACAATAATCACCGGCCAAGTTGAGTAGGGCTTTGTGTAAGGCCCGTTAAATGGATTAAACCCATCCGTAGCAAGTCCAAGCCTAACATTGTGAACCTCTTCAGCAAACGAGGGGTGCTTGTTATCAAAATTTTTCCACTCAAGCCCATCTACCGGGTGCGTCAGTTGACCTTTGACTATATACCGTGTAGAGTGCCACCTCATATCCTCGGCGGTATGTATTGACATGAACAATCGCTGAAGCCTCGGGGCAATGAGAAAGTAACGTAAGATCTTTCTCGGCACGTCTTTTCCCTTTTTCTTGCGCTGTTCACAGTATCTACTTGTACCACAAATATCACACGACCTCTTATCTTTATTGACATCACCGTAATACATCATACAGTCATTCTCACAAGCATCAATCTTCTCATACCCTAGATTGAGCCTTTTGACCATTTTCTTCACATCATAGTACGACTCCGGTAACTTATTGCCTGCAGGTAAACACTCCTTCACAATGCTTAACAGTTCATTAAAACCTCTCTCGCTACAGTCATGCTCATTCTTGAAGTGTAAAAACTTAGTCACAGCAGATAAGACGGTGTGTTTTTCGTGCTCGTCATACAGTGGTGTCGCTGCTTCATGCAATAACTCATAGAAACCCTTAGCCCCATCATTCGGCTCTTGCTCGACGCTACTGCCATCCCTGTCTGTATTCCACTGAAAGTACGAACCAGCAGCTTCGACTATCATGTTAGTACAGTCAAAGTTTTCGTCACCTCTGGATTCTGGTTCTGATTCATGTTCATCCAACCAGGTTTCCCCATGATATATCCATGTCGTATAACCCTGCTTGAACCCATACGTAAATAATTCGCACATGACATCACTCCTTTCCTTCCACACTTCATTCACACACCTCTTACAAGGACATCTGATCTCACCGCCGCTGACTTGCTCAAACGCGAAGTTGAGAAACTGTTCAACCCCACTACGATACTCAGAGCTAAGCCCACTCCTATCAGTGGCTACCCTACGTTCCATCCAACTTCGATCAACAGACATCTCGGACAACTGTCTGCTATATATATGGAAAGTTAGACAAACACAATCAAGTCTCCAAGTTAATGTATATGCAAGCTTATGAGTTTCCTAACTTCATCTCTCACTCTAACGGGTCAGGCTTCTATCCCATTCCCGGATGTGTCGCCTCACTGATGCCAACAACTTGAACACATCTTTACATTTTGCAGAATTTTCGGCAGCACCTCCCCATGGTCTTCAAGTACACGAAATAGACTAATACATCGTAGTCTAAATATGCACCCGAAGAACATCAAGAGATATATACTGACCGAAAATTCAAAAAATATAAAGACGTGCTCAAGTCGTTAACACCGACCTAAGTGAGATCGAAACATACAAGAACAGTCCCAAAACGGGGACTATTTGAGATTCACTCCTACTAAGTGAATCTCAAACGGGTTTCTAAGCTTCCTAAACTATATAAAAATATGCACATATTAAATTGAACTATTTCAGAGAATAAAAGGAATACTATATTATTGAGAATGAATTATGAACCCAGAAATTTTATGGTTCTTACTCATAAAAACTATTTTTGATTTTCTTTGACATAAAAGCTCAAAATAGTTTCATAAGAGAATTGACATAATATACTTATCTATATAAGCTAAAAAGAGATTCAATCAATCAAACTATAACAGGAATGCTTGATAGCCACATATTAATTTCCCTAAAATTCATTTATCCAAAATACAACCAACCAACATTCACGAACGCATTTGTTTGATGTCAGTCAAACATGAAACAAAATATTTAACACTATTAACCAAATAAGCACGTCACGAGTTCCTATAGTTTTTGCCTAAGATTTACTATGTTTGATCAGAGATAACTTCATGATCACTTGCAAAGACAAGTAAAATACAAAGACATGAAGGTGTGCACTCATTGACCACACACTCGCTACCAAAGTAGGTAATTTAGTCGACACGCCATCAATATAATGGTTCATGTTTACTTTTCTTGAAAAATTAAGTTGAGGTCTTGTCTTCATGTTACTGTAATATATATAATTTTTCAGTTTATAATATAAGCACATGTTTGTATTCTAATTTCATTATCATGCCACAACTAAAGCTAACAACATATTATTTTTAGAGGTCAACATGAAACAAATTCATCATTAATATTTGCAAATGGGGACTCTTTTTGTGGGCTGAAGAAACTATTTACAAAGTTGTCTTTACTACATTGCAGCTCAATGAACTTTTGCTTACCTTTTCACTACTAAATTGCAGAAAAATTGAAGAGGAGACTTCTCTCATTTTTTTCGTTTGACATTCTCACACACAAAAAAAAACAAAAAAACTCTAGCAAACATTGCAATTGATATTTTTATGTAAACTTGCAAACATTTGAAAGAGAGGAAGATTAACTTGCAAATAATTGTAGTCGAAATTGGGAGAAAACTAACAAACATTATTAGCTAGGTTAAATTTAGGGGAAAACTAAAATTGGGATATGATTACCTTGTAGTCGAGAGAGACAGAGAGCGAGGGACGACGGTAGAAGAGAGACGGCGACGGCAAGAAAAGGGCAGTGGGCGAAGGGAGAGAGAAGGCGACGACGGCAGCAGGAAGAAAGGGAAGAAAAAAAAAAGAAGAGAAATGAAAAAAAACGCAGCTGCTGTAAATAAAAATTAACTCATTAGCGACGGCAGTCAATACCGACGGCATAGGCCGTCGCCTATGACCTTTTCCCACCAAAATTAGGCCCGGGAAGGGTCATTCTCGACGGGCATCATTAGCGACGGCTATGCCGTCGCTAAAGAGGTTATTGACGACGGGGTTACTGTCGTCGCTAATGATGCCGTCGCCAATGACCTGTTTTTTTGTAGTGTACGTTAATACCTTATCTCTCATAAACTGTGTTTGCATTCAGATGTTTTGAATAGGGCTCAGTTATTGGAGCGCGATAATGAGTCAACCCAACCAAGAGAGAGCAGCCAACAAGTCGATAATACAAGTGGTAGCAGTCATCAAAGCTGTGACAACAAAAGTGGAGGGAATCAACATTCCAAAAATGATAATCACTTCGGTGGTAATCATGGCCAGGATAATAAGAGTGGACATTTCAAGAAGAGGAGATTCAACAAGGATGGAAAGACATCAGCACCAGCACCTGTTGTTAAGGAGAACGACCACCGGTCGTATGTTACAAATGTGGAGGGGAAGGACACATAAGTCCAAACTGCACGATGCAGTCCAAAGCGTGTTATAATTGTGGAAATGAAGGTCACCTAGCCCGATTTTATCGTGCACCAAAATCAAGTCCAGCTGGGATGGAGGCATCAAAGGGTGTCCCAGACAAGACAAAACCGGTAGTTCAAGGGAGAGCGTTTGTCGTAACCTCCTAAAAAGCGAGGAATCCGAACGAGGTAATCACGGGTAAGCTAATCATAAACTCTAGCGAAGTTTATACTTTATTTGATACCGGTTCTACCCATTCCTTTATCTCTCCTACTTACGCTCAACGTTTAAATTTGACTCCGGAGAAATTAGACTTTGACTTATCTATTGAAACTCTGTTGGGAGAAACCTTCATTACATCCACAGTTTATAAGTCTTGTTTGATTCAAATCAGTAACCACACGTTACCTGTCGATCTTATTTCTTTGAAAATACTTGTATTTGATGTGATCTTAGGGGTAGATTGGTTAATTAATCATCATGCTAAAATCGATTATTTTCGTAAGGTTGTTAGCTTTCATATTCCTAATCAACCTATTATGCGAATTCAAGCAATCAAACCACTAAAATCAATCACTGTCATATCAAGTCATAAAGCTATTCGTTTATTGAAAAATGAATTTCAAACTTTCTTAGCCAATGTCATGGATTTAAATAAACATTGAAAGCATTTTAATATATACATACATATATACGGATCCAAACTTGAATTCTTCTGATTGCTTCACTAGCCATGGAAAAAAAAACCACTCCCGAATCCCGGATCTCAGAACTGAGCATCGAATTTTGCATTCTTCTGATCACATTGCTTTTTTCATTCCTTCTGAAATACCAAAGTAGGCTGAAAAAGAAAAATTCAGTTCCTCCAGGCCCAATAGCTTTACCCTACTTGGGATGCCTCCCACAAATGCTCATGAACAAGCCTACTTTCCGATGGATAAATAGGCTTATGGATGAAATGAAGACTGAAATACTATGCATCCGTCTAGGAAGAACCAACGTTTATGCTGTGGTTAGTCCCGAAATCGCCTGCGAGTTCTTGAAGCAAAAAGACGCTATTTTCGTTTCAAGGCCTATTTGCACGGCGGCTGAGGTCACTAGCGGGGGTTACTTGACAGCAGCTCTCGGTCCTTTGGGGGATCAGTGGAAGAAAATGAGGAAAATTCTCTCTTCTGAGCTGTTTTCACCGTCAAGACACCGTTGGATGCATAGTAAAAGAGTTGAAGAAGCAGATCACCTCATTCGATATGTCTATAACCAATTGAAAATAGGCGGTATAGTGAATGTGAGGGTGGCTGCGCAGCATTATTGTGGGAATGTGATAAGAAAGATGATATTCGGAACTAGGTTTTTTGGGGAGGGAATGGAAGATGGTGGGCCGGGTGGTGAAGAAGTAGAGCATATGGCCGCCCTGTTTACAATTCTGAGCTACCTCTATTCTTTTTGTATATCTGATTATTTTCCATTTTTGAGAGGTTGTGATTTAGACGGGCATGAAAAGATCATAGAAAAGGCTGTTAATACTGTGAGGAAATATCAGGATCACTTAATTGATGAGAGGGTTGAATTATGGGAAAATGGTATTAGGAATCAAGAGGAGGATTTACTTGACGTACTGATCAACCTCAAGGACGGAAATGGGAACAAAGTTTTGTCAACAGAAGAAATAAAGGCTCAAATTGTTGTAAGAGTACTCTCCCTCTCTCGTGGAATCCCCTGCCCCCTCCCATTGATTTTAATTTATAGTTGGACCACTGCAGTTTTGAACTGTGAGGTGTCCAACATGCAACTCCATGCAAAATTAATAACCTAATTTCTTAAAATACATTTATATATACTCTGGCCTATCTATACTAAACATGTTATTTGCCCATTTTGATAAAAATATAATCCATTGACATATGCGGTATTAGGATTATGTCATGATCACACTATCCATATTTCATACAAGTATATGACAATAAACCTAAATTCGTAGAATGCAATTACTCTCTCTCTCTCACACACATATATAATTTATTATATAATTACGTATTTGAAAGACTTATAAAAAATAAAATTATTATAGAATAATAAGTTAGTAATAAAATTTATAAGAACATACTATTTATTATTTTGAAACAGTCCCAAATTTAGACAGTCCTCCAAAGTCAGAAGTTGACTTCATTTCTCTTTTGAATATCACCTTCTGACAAGCTCTAATTAACTACCTTTGGTTTAATTTCCTACCTCCCCCGTTTGAACATTGAAACACAATTTTTTCACCATTTTCTTCACTCTTTAATTGCATCATCTTTTCTTCGAGAAAATGAGATCTATCATAACTTTTAATGAATTGAAGCATTTATGATCTCTTGTTGTTTGAAACCACGTTTACAAGTTATGATCCGAAGTTTGAAGAATTTAAGCCATAGGATTTGTTTAAAATATGATCAAATAGGGTTTTAGATTGATTCGATTCTGATTAAAATTATTATGCATTAAAAGTAGTGGGTACTTAAGTTATAGTATAACCTAATTTCATATAATAATTCTATCTAAATTTTTAATAAAATATAATCTTACTGATGAAAAGAGTGCAAAAATATGAGAGAAGCTTCATTATTATTATAGTGTAAACTAAATATATTTTATGATGGTTTAGATATTAAAAAAAAATTACTAGTATAAAGTCGTTAATTTTAAGCATCACAAATAAAATAATAAAAATTTAAATACTCTTATATATTTTTTAGATACTCACTAGCTTATCTCACTTTTTTCCTTTTAAAAAAGGGCAAATTTTATTATGCATAAATATATGGGTTTTCATATACAAATATTATATACACAAGTGATATTAAGATTACGACTCATCATTATTGAAGTATTTATATTGGACAAAAATACCATTTTATTTTAATGACACGTTATGATTTGAATATCGTTCGTGTATATACTCAGTGTACTAAATGTAAACTATTAATATGTAGATGTTTTCTTGTATAATAACTTAATTTTGAGAAAGAAACAAAGAAGAAGAAAAAGAACATATTTATTAAGATTCATTGATATCCGAAAGATTTAAATCTTATATTTGTTAACTTAATTAATTTAAATTCAGATCATGCCACCATTCTTGATTGTCGATGGTGCTACCTTGTGTTTATGTATACTCCCTCTGGTATGATTTTTTTTAAATTTAGAAATTATTTTATGTTATGTTTGTTCTTAAAAAAATTATTAGTTTCGTAAAAATGAAATGATAATAAAATTATAATGATAATTTTGAAAACATAATATCATTTAAAACTATTATCAATAACAAAATAATTTTTGTGTGAAAAAACATGGACTAGTTTAGTGATTGCACGTATTGTAATATTTTTTTTGCGCTCCAAATTTTATACAATTTCGAAATAAAAATTTTGTTTGTTAATTGTTGTTTCCGAAAAACATAAATAAACATAAATAAAGAAATAGAAATATGAAAGCAAAAACAATGTAACAAATTGAACCACAAATTAACCAGTGGAACCCTTTTTCTTTATTTGACCAAAGAGAGTAATGATTAGCGATTCCACACATGTTCTTGCGAAGTGAAATTTGCGGACTTTAATTTGCTGTACGCAAGTTTTATGTGCCCCACGTCAATGTCCAGTAGTAGTCCTACCGCTCAAGCCTAATAGCGTGATATGAAACTTGTGGATCACTTTAATTAATTTTTTGTACCTTTTATATGGCCGCCCATGTAGGATATTGTATTGTAAAGTTGTGTGGACAATATCACCTTAAACTAACATGCTCTTTGCATGTAAAATGTGAAACAAAGGATCGCGTATGTATAATTATCAGTCTTCTTTTTTCTTTTTTTTTTGCATTTAAAGTAGTGTACGTAATTTTTTACATGCTTGCATGCAGGAGCTTATGCTTGCAACCGTGGACAATCCGTCAAACGCCATTGAATGGACAATTGCTGAGATGATAAATCAACCTGAGATGCTTGAAAGGGCCACATTTGAACTAGACAGTGTGGTGGGAAAGGACAGGCTTGTCCAAGAATCCGATATCCCACGCCTTAATTACGTCAAAGCCTGCGCCAAAGAGTCCTTTCGCCTCCACCCCATTGCACCCTTTAACATTCCCCACGTGTCCATTGCAGACTGCACCGTCTCCGGTTACTTTATCCCAAAGGGAAGTCACGTGCTGCTAAGTCGCCCCGGACTCGGGCGTAACCCTAAAGTTTGGGACGAGCCGCTCAAGTTCATGCCTGAGCGCCACCTCAATGCCAACCGGAGTTCCAGTGTGGTGCTTTCTGATCCGGAGCTTAAAATGTTGTCGTTTAGTACCGGAAGGCGTGGTTGTGCTGGTGTTACACTTGGCTCAACTGTGACTACCATGCTGTTGGCTAGGCTTCTTCAAGGATTCACATGGAGTGTACCACCCAATGTGTCCAAAATTGAACTCACCGAGTCAAAAAGTGATCTTCTTCTTGCTAAGCCATTGCTTGCACTAGCCAAGCCACGTTTGGCTCCAAATGTTTATCCTGCAGGCTGCAGCTTAATTAATAGAGGATTTCTTGATCATGTCCTTGTATCTTAGTGGTTTTTTAAAAAAAATCCTTCTAGAGCTTATGCACCTTCTGGGATTTCTAGCCTTCTTTGCCCAGATGTTTTTCCTTAAGGCAAACAAAAAATATAATCAACATAACCATTTATTTTCAATAAATTCTCATCTTGAGGAGAAGTATTAGACAATATATATCTTATACTGAGTGATAAGGATGGATTAGTATTATTAAATAATATTAAGTGATTTAATAGGATAAGGATCTAGTAAAACTTATTAATATCTTTCTTATGTATCCATTAACCTATAAAATAGACATTCTCTACATTGTAATTTCAAGAGCAAATCCATAAAAAATATTATTCCTCCAATGTATTCTCATGTAATCTATTCTCTTATTATCTCTATAATTAATTATATATTTCTCTCTCTCTCTCTCTCTATATATATATATATATAATAAAATACAAATGATTTGGATTTTCCGCTCATCCTAATAAATCATTTGGGCCGTTCAAAGTTTGGGATAAGTCCCACCGTCCATAGTGCCAGAGGCACGGGACTGTTGCTAGTATATATATATATATATATATATATATATATATATATATATATATAACAAGGATCAGGTCCGGACTCCCGGACCTGATCAAAAACGGACCCTATTTTTTTTGGCTTTTTTTTAAAAAATAACTAAAAAAGATATTTAATATTTTTTGGAACTGAAATTTTTTCATAATACAATGTTTTGGGGGTGATTTGAATACCTATACCAAAAATGGTGGTACAGTCTGCACAGACTGTACCACCATATTTTGTTATACGTACCCAAATCACACCCAAAACACTGTATTATGAAAAAAATTTCAATTCCATAATTTTTTTATTTATTTTTTAGTTGTTTTAAAAAAAAAGCAAAAAAAAAAATTCCGAATTTTAAACCTGTCCGGGAGTCCGGACAGGATCCGGCCTCTCTCTCTCTCTCTCTCTCTCTCTCTCTCTCTATATATATATATATATATATATATATATATATATATATATATATATATATATATATATATATATAGGGATTCCATCCATTGCAACCGGTTGCCATGAACACTATTCTAACAACCTCTTTTCGGACTATTGATCAACTTATTGGAAGGCTTAAATTGAAACATAAAATATGCCCAGCCGGCACAGCTTGTTGTGCCTAAAAAACAGGTTGTACCGGCTTTTACTTTAATATACGGGCTCTACATGGTCAACATGTTGTCAGTATATTTAAACAAAATGAATTTTTATTATTAAAAAACACCAGTCGACACAGCTTGTACCGGCTGTGCCTTTTTTTAACGCATTTCCCCAATATTTTGAGTCATGACTCAACACATTTGGTTAACTTAAAAAATAAAAAAAATGACCCGGCCGGTACAAGCTGTGTCGGCTGTGAATTAAAAAAAATAAAAAATTCCCAGCTGCTAAAAGCTGTGCCGGCTTGGAATAAAAAATTAAAAATAATTCCCTTAGCTTTTATAGGAATTATTTCCAAATCTTTGCTCCTAACCAGATTCAAACTCGCAACCTACTGCTTCAAACCCTCGTCATATGACCACCCGAGCACCATGGGCCTAGCTGTTTATTTATCGCAAGGATTAGTCTTTATAATAAAACATTATATTTCTCCCAAAATCATACAATAAGACATTTTCTATTGTATTACGATTTATTTTTATATTAATAATAATAATAAAGTGGGTTTGTTATAATAGAAAAATAGAAAAATATTAATTATTATTATTATTAATATTATCCCTTTTAATATTATTTTTACTTTTTAATTTTATACTCGTTGAAATAGTCAAGTATTTAAGAAAAAAGGGGCAATTGTCTTCTTCTTCTTCTTCTAATAATAATAATAATAATAATAATAATAATAATAATAATAATAATAATAATAATAATAATAATAATATTAATATTAGTATTAATATTAATAATATTATTATTAATAAAATATATTATTATCATTATATTCCATCTTGTATTATTAATATTATTATTATTATTATTATTATTATTTTATAAATTATTATTATTATTTGAGTACGAGAGTATGATATTCATATATTAATATTATAAAAAATAATATTAATAATTATTTTTAATATTAATATTAATAATGTGATTATTAATATTAATTTGAATAATAATATCCATACAGTTCAACCAAATATATATTCTTATTCGTATTAATAAAATGAAGTGATTTGATTAAATAATATTAATATTACTAAGTTATGAATTTGAAAATCCCATATAGTTCAACCAAATAGATATTTTTATTCATATAGTGTACATGAGATAACGCTAGAACATTTTCTATATCTTAGAGGCCGGAAGTAATCTTACGAATTTTTTGTAGATCTCCGACGCGATGTAGTAACGAAAGACCGTTACATCTTCCGAGGACCACTTCTCTTCGCAAATATTAATATTGGCCCTAACGAAAGCGTCAACATACTTGCATACAAAAATGCCACAGTCTGAGTTGTTGTGTTGTTTTGGTCGGCTCTTTGTTACCTGCACATTAGGATTAACGATGGGCCACTCATACATCGGATTACCATTTCGCAAACAAAATAGTATCAAATGTACCTTCATGTACAAAGTAATTGGTTAATAATTTTATAATATATTTGACATTATAAAAGTAAAATATTTTAAAACTACACATACCACAAATTTAACAAATTTTGAGTACATATTCCATAATTCATAGGCTTGGTATCATTGTAGTACAGGTCAATGATGGTAACCATCCAATCTTCAACTAAGAATAGCAACAAGACAAAATGGATCTGATGTGTACTACACACTAACATGAATATATAATGGCATTCGTGTAAAGGTTGGCCAACATCTTGGTTCACATACAGATTGCAAAAACTCCATGAATGATTCTCTTCAGTTGGGGGCACATAGCTCTGCCCAATATGCATAAAGATTGAATTATGAAAAAAAATTGGGCCCACCATTGTATTCCTCACGACCTATAGTATTCGTCTATGTCTCATAGTAAATACATATAAGCGTCGAGGATATGTTCGAAAATCCAATTTCCAGACCCTAAAGAATGCAATGCACTGTGGTCTAAATCATATAACTGCCACGTGTAGACACTCAAAATTTTCTGCATACCTGTTACTAACATTACAGGAGGGTGGAATCTTCTTTCAGAGATAACCCTGGAGGACAGCTCAGCTTAATCCCAAAAATAACGTCAGAAGTGTCATTTTCAACCTTGGAGATAACCTAGAGGCATGCAGCTCAATACCGAAAATCACACCGTACCGGAGAAGGTCAGTTCATCTCAGAGATAACCCCGAGATACTTAGTCTCAATCCTGGAAACAATGTGACGCCCGCAAATCCGGGTACTTGAAACCCAAATTCAGTGCTTCACGATACCATCTCTATAACCGAAATAATACTAATAGTAATGCCAATAATATAAATATTAAACTTAACTTACAATTATCAAAGTTTAACTCCCAAGTACGTAACCTTAATCATTCCTTACAACACATGATCATGAATATATAATATTGTCTTAATAATATTAAACTATCACACAGATAACATTGTCATCATTCAGCAACCTTTCCATTTCCCTTGTTTCTAGCAGAGCCTTCTGAGTGTTCACACTTAGCTGAAAATATTTAAATTAAGCAAGGATGAGCATTTGAGTGCTCAGCAAGTAATAGCAATTATATATATATAAGCCAAAAGAATTAAAATGTTTTCTTTATACTACCCTTCTACAACAGATCAATAGTTGTGAAGAAATTCTGAACCAATAATAATAATAATTTTCTTTCAAATCTTTGAAACTATGTGCCGACTATAAATAAGTTTTAGGGGACATACTATGAACATTGTTTTCATTTTCAAAAGGTTAAACAGAACTTCATCTGTAAACCGTCATAACTTACGGGCACGGAGGGTGATCAGCCTGTTGTACCCTGTATTGATCAATACTACATTGCTAGAACGATATTATCGTTCATCCTTTGTCCGCCGTAGCGCATAAAAATTTTCCCATGTTCGGGATGTTCATACTTGTCAGGGTTCCAAACAAAAGGTTTTATCTTATCCAACAATAATTTATAATTCAACATATATGTATATCAAATGTGTATCAACATGTGATTAAATACAATGATTATCCAAGTGGGGACACTTGTATAATCATTTATAAAAATTAACGAACAAAATAAATATATAAATTATCATATACTAACATGTTGATAATCAATGGGCGTATATAATATAAGTTTAACAATCTGTACAGTAATAATATAATTCTGAAACATTCTTACACTTGTCCATTGCATAAAAAAATGCAAAGGTAGGATACTTGCCTGATGCGCTGCTTACAATACGCAACTTAGTTTATCTTTTATGTAATCACCTATCATTAATCAGATCATTCGTTCGATTAGAACAATATACTATAACACATAGTACTGCATTTCGCAGTCAGCACATAAGTTACTCACGTTGTTACACATATACAGTAGTCATTGCATCACAAACAAACAGTAATGCGGTCAAAATATTTAAGTCTAAAACAATTTCTGAACTATATCGGTGTACCGCCAGCACTATCGATAATTAACGAGTCTAAGACTCTATTCTATACCCTTAATATTATCCTAAACAACCTAAATATCAGTCATACTATTTTTCATAGCCTCATAAAAATTTTCAAATAATTATTATAATTTATCACGAAATTTCAAACACCGGAATCATTATAAAATGATTTAAATATCAAATAATTCTATCATCAATAATATCTAAATAATATCAAACTATTAATAAACCATTGCCAAAATATTAAAGTTATTAATAATAACTCATAATATTTTTAAAACATTTATCTTACCCTTAAATGATTTTTAAAACATTTAAAATCATTTTTAAATGATTACCATAAAAATTAAATCAATATCATTAATATTATTTAAATTAATGAAAATCATCACTAAATAACATAAAATATTTTCTTATAAAATAATATAATTTTAAATGATTTTTCAAGTATAAAAATCATTTTTAAGTAATTTATTTAATATTATAATTAAATAAATTAAATACCATTAATATTCCAAAAATAATAAATATTAATGAAATAATTAAAAACTCATTTTTAGACTTTAAATTAATTTTTAGGAATTTATTATGTATTTTTAATAATTAAAAACTATTTAATACTAATTATTAAATAAAAATAATAATTTTATGAATAAACTGTCGCTAAAGACTGCCTATAGCGACAGAACCGTCGCTATAGGTGTTTTTCGCGTTCATCATGCAAACCCAGAATTCATGACAGTTAACGAGTGGACTACTTTGACCAAAATTATAACAATGTGTGATGTGTTTCTAGGCAAGTTGTTGGTCACAGATTGTAGTACTAATGCACGACAACAAGATCCAACAAAAAACAAGTTCATATAACTTATAACCAACGAGATCTGAGCCTCCAAAAGTGTTGTCAGGACTTTCTGGGTTTTCCAGAAATCCCAGACAGCTTCTAGGTCCCTTTTGTTGCTCCAATTTCTACCGGTTCTGGTTAGTGTTAATGTGATCTAATTGCTCAAGGTTGTAGTATACATGTCAAGGTACAACTATCCTAAATCATATCAATCAAACTACATCAGGATCACTAGATATCATACAGTCAAACCATGTCAGAAGTGGTGTTCTTGAGTTTTCTGGAATTTCCAGAAAACAGATTTCGTGACCGAGTAGGGTAGTTTGACTTTCCCCTGTGTTCCATATATTTGTGATTTAAGGGATCTAAAAGCATGTAACCATAGTACTCATAACAACTACAACTTAGATATAACAACATAAACAAAAGACTCAAAATCTGACAGATTCATGCTTTGCAAAACCCTGTCAGACACTGAAAACCCATTTCTGGGTTACCTATAAATGGTCTAGTCATGGTCGGGCAACGACCTTTGACCAAGAATAACCTGCAATCGGTTCACGATATGACCTTGATTCAACTTTCAGAGTATAGATAGCATGGCATACTAAAAGATTAAACCTACAACATGACTTAGATAACGAAGATCAACAAAATATGGGGCCTGCAAAAACGTTGTCAGATTTTCTGGGCAAATCTGGGCTGCCCAGAAACAGTTTCATGTGATCGGTCAACGTACTTTGACCTTCAATAACTTTCAATCTATACATGATTTGAGCTTGATTCAAGTTTCAGATCAAAGCCCTTACTGCATACTACAAATCTATAACTTAAAACACACATAATACATAACACAGAAAGATCTAGAGGCTCTGACATTCATTGTCAGACCTCAAAACACAGTTTTTCCAGATTTCTAAAATCATTAATTTTGAGCATCTAAGTGTTATGGATCTGAGTTATAACAACCCAGATCACTAATATATACTACAAACAACACATTTAAAAATCCAAACATAACATCTAACATTAAATCTAAGGATTTCTAGAATTAGGGTTTATACCTCATGAATGCTAAATTTTTGAATTCGATCCTTGATGTTTGATCCTGGTAAGCTAACACATGATCTTGGCTTATCTTATTAGCCACTCTCACTCTATAATCTCGGATGGGAGAGAGAGATGGTTTGGCTAGCTTGAAAAAGTAAAGTAAGTGAATTTTGATTACTTTTGAACTTTGATCTTAGGTCCCATGTATTTATAGGATGCTAGATGGCTTGTATTGATGATTAAAGGCTAGCACATAGACCACATGCATAGCAAAGGTTGCTCACCAACTAAAGTTATGGCAACCTACACAAGTTATCTTATTAAATAATGGTAAAGGGCATTTTGGTCATTTGGCTCATAAAGTGCATGGTACTTTGGTAACTTCTCACACCTATTAGGTTTTAACCCTTAAGGTTTGACCCTAGGGTTTTATAAGCTCTAAATCTAAAATTGTGTATTAAGGGTAAAATAGGAAATCTTAGTTTCTAAAATGTTAATTAGGGTTCCCTAATTACACTAGGTTTTCTAATCACCTAGGGTTTGGAAATTAGCCTTAATAATATATTAATTACTGCTAACTTTGCTAAAGTAATATCTAGGTTTTATAACTTAGCAATTAGGGTTCTAATTTAGTAATTAGGGTTTCTAGATATCAATTAGGGTTTACCTAACTGACAGTAAACATAACGAGGGTCATAAATTACATAACCCACAACTTAATAAATCTTATAGTTATAACTAACTCTGTACTATAGTTTATCAGTAATACTAGGGTTTCTACTGTTCTACTATAATTGTTCCACATATTAACATTACACACATATCAGACATATCTATATCACTAAAATATAAATAATATAATATTATTATTCTCATCCCTTAATCAAAATCCAGACTTAGGGTTTTGAATTCATATATGACATAACCTTCACACATACTATCATTAATTAAGCTAAAAATAATTAACCTAACCAATATAATAAAATACATATCATAGAATCCTAATAATCATATCATATATACCATAATCCTATTTTTATGGAAAATAATTAATAAATATTTTTATTACAAAATTAATTTATTAAAAGAATATAATCTATAACTATCAACAAATCTAATAAGAAATTATTTACATCTAATAAATAAATTTATCTATCACATCGATACATACACTTTACATACATATATTCGCATTTATATATATATATATATATATAAAATTAAATCGCAAAAAATTTCTTATTGAAAATATTGGGTTACTACAAACAACACCGGGAAAGACAATGTCAACCTCGGAGATAACCCATAGGAGTGTGTTTGCAGTTTCAGAGATAACCCCGGAGATGCTAGTTTCAACCTATGCAATCATCTTTAACCTCGGAAATCACACCGAGGCACTCAGCTCCAAACCCGGAGATAACCTCGGGGGGTCAGACACACCTCAGAGACAACCCTGAGGACATCCAGTACTTGCAGCAGCCCAATCTCAGAGATAACCCTGAGCAATGATTGTTTTATAAGCCCAAACCGGAGATAACACTGGCGAGGGGAAAAATCCTCATTTTTCCACTTCAATCCTATATACATTCTACACAACAATGTCCCACAAGAGCCAAATAGCTTCAATCCCGAGTGACTATTTCACAGGACAACACACCAGATGGAATTTAAAGCTGGAGACCAAGGGCATGGTCCCATCTTCCTGACTTTTGACAACCTCCAATCTCATGTCATTTGGGTAGCTCTCGATAGTAGCACTCTGTAAAAGGTCTTATACACCTCAATCGGAGGCTCAGATTGATGTTTTGTAAGTTCGAGTGGACATCACGTTATATGCGTGCACATACTTCAAGACGTCGGGACCCGCGGAGCTCGGGGCACCCCGAGCAGCCGCAGATACATCTGCGGCTGCCGCAGGTGTACCTACGTCTCCCCCCTCTATAAATAGAGGGCTTGTGGCGGCCATTTTGTAAGAAAAAATGGCGAGGAAGCCCTGTCCAATTTGCTCTGTACACACCCTAAATTGAGTGCTTTCTCATTTTAAACATTTGTGAGCTTATATTTAGTCATATTTTTACCGACGGGAGCCGAGTGTTCATCCATTTAAACGTATAGAAGTCTTCTTTGGCAGTCCAATGTAAGCCTTCTTACACCTTTTAAAGGTTTTCTCTTCTACTTTGAATACAATGTTCTTCACATTGAGAGTCGTGTTGCGTGTGTATGCCCGAACTTCTGTCCGTCACTTTTATTTCCTTTTGAACATATATATATATATATATATATATATATATATATATATATATATATATATATATATATATATATATATATATATATATATATATATATATATATATATATATATATATATAGGGGTTCCATCCATAGTAACCGATTGCTGTGGAGCAACCCTTTTTTTGGCCTGTTGAAATTTCGGCTGGAGAAAAAAAAAACTTCAAGAAGTCAAAAAAGGGGTTGCTCCACAGAAACCGGTTGCTGTGGATGGACTCCCATATATATATATATATATATATATATATATATATATATATATATATATATATATATATATATATATATATATATATATATAAGTAGTAAACGCATCGGATGTAAAATCCAGGCTTGTACAATTGAGTGGGTTTGAATCAAAATCAATTTTTTTCACAAAAATTGTTATATAAATCCCACCTTCATAAATTTAGCATAATAAAGTGTATTTGATAGAACTAATCATTACATAAAATCACTTTCCAGCAACAGGAAAATACAGTAGTCTAGTTGGAGCTTTAGAAACGTGTCGGACGTGGACTTGAAATTTTGCACTAGTGTTTGAATTTAGCCAAGTGATGTATTTGTACTAGTGTAAATGGAAAACAATTTTATTTTGATTCAAACCCACTCAATTGTACAAGCCGATACAAGTTGTACCGGCCAGAATATTTTAATATTAATTTTATTTTTTTATTCTATTTTAATTTGCTAAGTCATGATATATAATGGAGAAATGAGTAAAAAAAATATAAGTCGGTACAAGCTCAACCGGTTATAATATTTTAATAATGAATATTCATTTTGTTTAACTATACTGACAATATGTTGAAATGTGGGCCCCTCTTATTTAAATAGAAACCAGTAGAGCTTGTCACAGCAGGGTCTTAAATATATTTCAATCTCAGTCTTCCAATTGATCAACGGTCCAAAAAGAGGTTGTTGGCACAGTATCCATGGCAACTAGTTGTCATGGATGGATTCCTATATATATATATATATATATATATATATATATATACATTTCTGTCAGCCCTGGAATTTACTTCGTATCCCTTTACTGCTTTATTTACATTTAGTCCCGCCTGTAGTTTACTTCGTGGTGGTTGATCCTAATTACTTCTTTATTTATATTTCTGATTCCCCGTGGAGGTGCTTCGTGGTGGTTGATCATGTCTCTCTCTCTCTCTATATATATATAAATATATTTACCACTTTTATATATTTACATCTCCGATCTCCCATGGAGGTGCTTCGTGGTGGTTGATCATGTCTGTGTGTGTGTATATATATATATATATATATATTCACAGCTTTTATATATGTAACTGCTTATTGCTTCCATATAAATTGTGGCATCATGTGAGCCTAGGAATTATGTGATCACATATTCAGTCTACAGAATCTAGATTCGATTCTGGTGATGGACATTTTCAGCTGTAAGCAGCTTATAAATTATTCACGGTGTTTGAATTTCCTTAGATGGCTTTCATTACCATGAGGAGTTCGGCACTGCTTTATATATTATTTTCTCGAAGATGCTTCGCATCTCAAAAATAAAAGCAATCAAGCTGAACATTTAATAAAATGGAAGTATCAAAGGTCTCAATTACTATTGAGCACTGGGTTTAAAAAACCTCTTTTATAAAACATCACTGCTATATCTTGTTAAAACTAAATTTTTATATAAATTCAAACCCTTTGTATATAGGTGCGAACGAGGCATAACACTACTTCTAAATAAATTGCACATTGATCCACACACACACACACACATTCATATAACAGTTTAACTGAAAAGTGGCGGTCACCATGGTAACACGGATGTCGGGGGGGTGCCTAAGACATCCCCTCCGCATAAACAAGTCCCCGGACCCTAATGAATCTCGATTTCACAGACTCGTTTAGCAGTGTCACATCATTGGGTTAATGTGTAAACCTTTTCTCAGTTGTATTGGTATAACCATTTAAAAAACCAACTGGTGACTCTTACAGTCCAATCGTCGACATATAAATGTCGAACCTTTTCACAACTTGTTTTTTCAAACAAATCTCACCTAACATGAAAACACCAAAAAATAAGAACAGAAGAGGGACAATAAAAATCCCAACGTCGACAGGTGGCGACTCTGTTGGGGACACCAGTAAGAGGACTTAAACAGCTACTACAAGCTTTTCAAAACTATTATATGCTTGTGTGCGGATGTTGCATTTACATTTTGATGAATGTGTACGAATACATTTACTTAACGTACTACAATATATCTATTTTTGATATTAGTGCTTCGCACATGTCATCATTCCCATAAAGGTGAGACACGTTGTATGTGAATGTATGTTGTGTGGTTCCTCCACCAGGAGGCTATCCTGTCAGTGTTTGATTACTACACTCGTAGGGAGACTAATTCTAATGAGGCTCAGGAAGGGCACCACCCAGATTCGCTTCCAATTGAAATACCAGATTAACTTCCCGTCAAGTAAATTGCGATGATCTGGGAACCTTCATGCCGAAAAGCCGCGAGAGTAACCTAAGATAGGTCAGCCTCTGATAAACCAAACGTGGAGTAAAGTCTTCATGCTTTCCATTTTCAATTACTTGTAAAGATAATTACTTGTAATTTTATTCCATGTTCATCTATATGTAATGGAAAATATGAAGAGTATTTGCACATGCATATTAAGGCATGACATGCTATCAAATGACACCCGTTTTGCAGGATAATATTCCTAAAATGGACACATTATGATAGCAGGTAAACATTTTATATATTCTCTAAGACTAAACTACATAAGTTTTTTGTAGGGAAACAATTTGGCCTGTTACCCTTTCAAAGTCCAAAAGGCTACGAGCCTACAACCAATCATGTTTTCATCTGACCAGTCTAATCCTGCTCCTGTCTTTCGAGAAGAGTTTGACGGTTTAAGCAAACAAATTAAAAATTTGCATGTTCTGCTTAAAGAACTACACCAGTCTACTCAGGGTTCGCGAATACCTCCACATACAGAATCCTCTGCATAGGGAGGAGCACAAGGTTCAAATAAAAAAATTCGTGAACTTCAGTTGGATACAACCAACAAAATTCCTTAAAACACCCATCTCAAAGAAGATCCTGACACCGGTGATATCAAGAAAATAGTCCTTCAAATGGAAGAGACCATTCGGTCTATAAAAGGGATTGGCACACATGGGAGTGTCTCCTATGCTGATCTTTGTATATTACCTGGTGTTCATTATCCAGAGAAGTTAAAGGCTCCTGACTTTGAAAAGTATAATGGGTTAAGAGATCCTTACACACACTTAAAAGTATTCATAGGAGAACTTGGATCTTATGTCGAGGATGAGAAGCTCAGAATGCAGCTGTTCCAAAAGAGTCTAACTGGAGAAGCCCGATCATGGTATACCAGATTAGACAATTCTAAAATACATAGCTGGGAAGAGTTAGCTTATGCCTTCCTCACTCAGTACAGCTTCCAGTCTTAAATGGCTCATGACCGGTACAAAATTATCAAGTTCAAGAAACAATTTAATGAGTCATTTAGAGAATATGCTCAAAGGTGGAGGTACCTTGCTGCTCAAGTTATTCCCTCTATGACGGAGTCAGAAATGGTGATGACCTTCATAGACATACAAGAAGTTCCTTTCTGTGAGAGAGTCTTAGCTGACATTGGCAAGCCATTTTTTGAAATGATCAAACATGGAGAGATGGCTGAGATGGGATCGAAGACAGGAAAAATTCAAGACCTAACCGCTCTGAAAGCTGTTATTGAACACATCTAGTCCGGAACTTATGGAAACAACCCATGGAGGGTCCATAAAAAGAAAGAGGAGGATGTTTCCTTTGTACTACAAGGTCAGAAAGGAAGTCAGAACATGCCTATCCAAAGAAGAAACTACTCCTCTTTTCTAACACAGTCTTTCAACCCCAAATTGCCAAAGGGTAGAGAAGTCTGACATAATTGAGTGTTCACACCCCTAGGGGATTCGCTCGAGAATGTTTTCAATATTTTGACTACTTAAAAGAAAATTACACATCTTGTTCCACCAGCCAACCCTAATGGGAAGGGTTATAATACTACACGGAAATGTGCTTATTATGTCGGGGCACCGGGACATGATACTCAGGATTATTAGGCCTTGAAACACAAGATCTAGGACTTAATCGACAATGGGGAGATTGTGGTGACTAAACCCGACCAACCTCATGTTAAAGACAACCCTCTTCCTCAATATAAAGAAGAAGTGGTTAATATGCTATCAGAATGTTTACACATGACGATATTTGAGTTGTATTCATATAGTTTATAAATTTT
This sequence comes from Panax japonicus, assembly GCA_020205505.1. Classification (NCBI taxonomy): domain Eukaryota; kingdom Viridiplantae; phylum Streptophyta; class Magnoliopsida; order Apiales; family Araliaceae; genus Panax; species Panax japonicus. The sequence goes on along the minus strand of CM035112.1, from coordinate 32,329,090 downwards.
TTTACCTAGTCAAATTTTATAATCTACAATCAAACTATATATATATAAGGGAATGATCCATAACATATATTTGCTATAGATCTTTATAAGGTATAGACCATCTACCATTGAAAAGAAAAAAGAAACGATTAGGATTAGAAACTGAAAATTGATGTCCCGCAACTAATATTATTAGTAGCGGACGGTAAAAAAACACTTAAAATTTGGTTTAACCAATAAATGTTTAGGCTTTAGCTAACCAGAATAAAGGTTTGGGATGACCAGTAAATGTTTAGGGTTTACTATGGTATAGGATTTATGAATTAACCGGAGTTTCGAGTTTATTAACCAAAGTTTAAGGTTTATTAGCATTATTAACCTCTTATTAATAAACTCTAAACCATGGTTAATAAACCCTTAATCATAGTTAATAAACACTAAACCATAGTTAATAAATACAAAACTATAGTTAATAAACACTAACATTTATTGATCAAGCCAAACTATTATTCTAATTAATTAAACCCTAAACATTTATTTGTCAAGCCAAACTCTTATTTTGATTACTTAAACTGTAAGACCCCAACTTTTATGAATAAAAAATATTTTTTCCTCGAAATATATTTTTGAATATTATGGTGTGGATATGATATAATGGTATAGTTGTGGGTAATATTTACAAATTTTGCAAAGTAAGCAAGTTGTTATAAAATATTCGATTGGTCGAGAAATATTCGTTTTAATAGGAAATATTTGTACGAAAACACAATCATTGGTGGACCCCACAATGGAAGTTTTGTCGTAGTTAGAAAACGACAGAAATATCTTTTTATAAAAATAACGATGAAAGTTTTACCGTGAAACTATTGAACTACCCGGTAGTAAAAGTACAGTAATACACGTGGTTGCATATTAGCACACGGTATTGATTATTGATGCTTACGTGAGAAGTCACTCAGTTATACTCAGTTATTGCTACAGTAATTGCTGCATAATATCTGTCATATTATTGATTCAATTATTGTCACAGTATCATCTGCATAATATTTTATATTATTAAATCAATAATTGAGACAACAAAGTTATTCATATTATTATTTGTAATATTGATAATATCTAGAAAGTTTTATCGAGGAGAGGTTTAGTCACCTAATTACGCGCCAATAGGGAGAAATCCTTATCGAAAAGCCCCCTCTTTCCTAGGAATGATCTGGTTGTTAAATATTGTGAGTTATAATATTAATGATGAATAAGTTCATGTTGATTAAAGATGAAATTGATATTTCCATTGTGTCTGGATTATTAGTGTTAGTGGAAATCAACATTTATTTCGATACGGTTATATTGACCAATCGAGAATTAATCGGATAAATGAGCAATTAATTGCTATTAATTCCTATGCTTATAACTATTTGTTCACAAGTATGTACTATTGATTCACATGCATGTACTATTAGTGTTAGGTTTGTAATATTCATGAACGCAATCAAATTGCACAAAATAAGCGGATGAATGGAAAATCAGAGTTTTAAAAATTTTACAAACCATATACTCGGATCATCCTTTATGCACAATTATTAATTAAACAAAAAATATAAAGAATAAGAATCATACCCTTGAAGATTTGAGCTTTCTCAAGTACAAGTTCACCTCCAAATCTTTTTCGCGTTCAACTTGAATCTACAGAGTTTGGTTCCTTCCTTTGATCAATGTTAGCCACCCAAATGTTTGGCCTCTAGAGGTGATCCACCAAGGAAGAAGAAAGATTCAAGAAGATGAGTATTTGGCAAAACCCTAGTTTTTCTATCTCTCATAAAAAAGAGCGTACTCTCCAACAATTGGAATCACGTATCTAGATATCTGATATAAGACTTTTCTTATAAAGATATCAGTTAACCTTTGTAATCTAATTAGAAAATAGGGTATTATTTAATTAATTAAATTCTTTTAATTAATTAAGTTTCCTAATCTTATTAGGGATAATTAATTAAAATCTTTTAATTAATTTAACCTCCTAATCTTATTAGAAATATATGAGAGTACTTTTATTAATTAATTTTCAAACTTCTTTAGAAATTAAATAATAATAATAGTAATAATAATAATAAGACTCCTCTTATTAATTTATATTTAATATTTCCAAAATATTGAATAATAAATATTAAGCTATTTAATTTATCCTATCACCATAGATTAAATTAAATATACTTAACTTATTATTACGATTATGCCATTAACTTCTTAAATAATTATTTTTCCTTTTATGGTGTGACCATTTAGGTTCTCCATATTAAATTGGGTGTGAATAAATCAATTAGAACAATTCTAATCTTATTTAAATAAATAAATTAAATTATTAATTTATTTAAATAAATAATATTTATTCTACAATAAGGATAAGCCTCCCTAGCGATCAACGACTTTCCAGATAATATAGATTTCAACATTAATCATAAAAGAATCTTTGAGTAAATAGTTACCGTACAATTCAATCCATCCACCGTACAATGTTCCAATTAAATATAAGATATGGAATTAGTGTCAAGTCTTATTTTATTTAATTATATGTATTTAGATTCTTAAATGCACAACTCCAAATAATGCAAATTAGAAACTCCTTTCTAATTTCATTCTGCCCTGGCCAAGGACTACTGGGTTGTCATTTATCGAATCACATAAGACATTTCTCTTCTTTTACTAGAAGTGGTAGATTCTTTATTGATCATACATTATCTCCAAATACAACTTATTATACCCAAGCATACCCTTTGATATACCCTAAGGGTCTTAAGGAATAAGTCAAAGTATAACTCATCATACCCAAGATACTATGATGATCTCAAGTCCAAGGATCACTTGTACTACTATCACTACAGGAATTCCTATTAACAGGCAAGTAAAACCCCATTAGGTATTCCTTAGCGAGCCACGTTCAGTGAACTTATTCTATAATAAGCACCTACATACTTGCTTTAGTGTGTCCACGCAAATGATCATGAGATCAATCATCCTTATCCAATGAGCAAGCAACGTATGTACCAATCTATCCGGATTCACTAATCTCCAATTTAGTAATCAAATGATTGGGAAATATTTTAGTTTTAAGCTTTCTAAGAATTTAGATCTCATTAGAATGATCATCATCATTATTCTAAAAGCATTGCTTAAAACTATGAGTTTGTCACATATTATAAACAACATCATGTAGATAATTAAAAGCCTTTAATAAATTAATATTTTTTATTAATAAATGAATAAGATTGTTACAAAGTATATGCTTTATCATCAAACATGATTGGCTTGTGTGCATACTACTTTCAATTAGGGGAGGTGGTGCAAGATTAGTAATACTTGCATGACTAAATTAAAAATGGAGGTATAGATAAGATACTATACTGTAACTATTTTTTTTCACATATATAGAACTATTGATTCAGATGGCTGAACTATTGATTCAAATGATGTACTATTAGGGGAGGTGGTGCAAGTTTGATAATACTTGTATGACTAAATTAAAAATGGAGGAAAAGATGAAAGTATTATACTGTAATATTTTGAGCCCCAAAACGTGCAATTATCGAAACTATATTTTTCTATAAATAGAAGCTCATTCTTCTTTCATTCTCACCAATTCACTAAGACTCACAAGAGCAATTATAGAGAGAGAATTTATTGAGAGAAAAAAGAAGAGAAGTCTGCTACTTCACTATTCCAGTATCCAGTCTTCTTCTAAGGTAAGGGGTATTATTTTTGTTCAGTATTCATAAGGAATAATATTTTCTTTCATACTCTGTAGTATATGAGTAATATTATTTCGTCTCATATTCTTGATTATACCCTCATTCTATAAAAGTATTGATTCTATACTCCGTGAAATTAGTAGAATATCCTTGATATTTGCGCTTTATCCAATATCTTTTCATGAAAATATTATTCTGAGCTTTCTTGATAATTATTGATCTTTTCATACCGAAATACTATTCATAAGTTACTATTTATAAGTTACTATTCACCCGATTACTATTCACTCAAATATTATTCACTCAGGTATTCGGGGCACATTTCATGCCAGAGTACTATTCACAGGTTACTATTCACCTGGTTACTATTCACTCGGGTATTTGGGGCACGTTTTATGCCGGGGTACTATTCACCCAAAAAATATATTTCTTTTCTGTCCAAATTATTTTTGATACATGAATATTATTCTTGAATTTTACTCCACAAAGCAGTATTATGTTGACAATTTGGATATTTTTAAACTCTGGATAAATTTAAAGTCTTTAAAATTTATACTTGATTTCGTTTGATTAATGCTTATATCATTGTCGTCATTCTCATGCTTATATTGTGATGAAAGTCATCTTTGGCTTACGTGCATAGATAGACTATTGATTGGTATGATTATGACCAGGGATTATTCAGTATAATCATGACCCGTAATGTTATAAAAAATGTGGTAAAAGTCCTTATTGGCCCGTAGTGCATTGATGGACAGTTATTGGTATGATTATGACTAGGGATTATTCAGTATAATCATAACCATTGATGATTATATGAATATCCTTGGCCTGTAGTGTATGGATGATTCGATGATGTGATTTATTTATTAAGCTGAGTCTCAACGATAAAGTGGATAAAAAAACTTTTTAAATCATAGAAGATAGTAGATATCATGCTCTACTTGACTCTTCTAATGGATTGCTTGTTCTGATGCAGTTAAACCTGATGTTTATTTTATTTTATCAGTTTAACACTGTTGAAGGCTAATGATAATTTATTCTGCATTATCTTAGTCATAATTTTTCTTACCAGGCTAGTTGAGCTCACCCTTTTGTTTTCATTGTTCTCTTCAGAAAATGAGAACATTGCCGGGACTATTCAAGGAATGGAGTGACGGTCCGAGATGGTTATTTTAGTAGTACTCACTACTTAGTGTGATAATAAATGTAATGAGGATTGAATTTGAGTTTGGATATTGTATATGAGACAGTATTCATGTAAAAACTCAACTATGTTTTGTCGTATTTTTACACAACAGTTGTATTTAAGAAATTTGTATTTGATTTTTGTACCATTTATTTGGCGACTCAAGATGGATGAAGTATACCTATTTTGGGGGCATCCCAGTTGGTATCAAAGCTTAGGGATATGATCCTTGACTGAGATATGAGACAAGAACTAGGAAGGGAGAGACGTGAAATTCCTTCGCTATTATGACCTACCTAAGTTATTTGATATTTAATTTTTCGGTCTGAATATATGGATAATATGTGACATGTCAATTAACCCTTGTTTTGTGGCAGTGTTTGAAAATGGCATCTAAAAATGTTGAGATCAGCAATGAAACACATGAGACCGTTGAGTCACTAACGATCAATACCCAGGATAATGTGCAACAAGAAGACAATAATCCTCAAGTAAATAACAACACCGATCAGATGATTAACGATGGGATGTTCAGAGGCTTTATGCAATTCATGCAATATCAGGCAAGAGAAACTCCTGTTCAAAATGCAGGTGGAAACATGGGCAACTCTCAGATTGTCACCGCTAAGCAGTTCAAGGAGCTGGGACCACCAGAGTTTTTGGGAGAGCCAAAACCACTTAAGGCAAAGACGTGGATAAAACAGATCACTAAGATATTTGATGTCCTGGGATGCTCCGAGGAGCAAAAGGTTTCCTTTTCAACCTTCATGTTGAGAGGAGAAGCAGATTACTGGTGGGAATCAGTAAAGCGTACTCAGCCTGCCGCACTCAAAATGTCTTGGGAAAAGTTCCAAGAACTGTTCAACAACAAGTACTTTCCCGAAGGTATTCGTCACATGAAAGAGGTGGAGTTCATCAAGCTGAAGCAAAACAATATGACCGTGTCGCAGTACGAAGCTAAGTTTGCCGAGTTGTCCCGGTTCTCATCCCATTTGGTTGATGATGAGGAGAGAATGATGCGAATGTTTCTGCGAGTTTTAAGACTGAAAATACGTCAATACCTCATTTCTCACAAATTGTGTTTATATTCAGATGTAGAAAATAAGGCTCAGTTATTAGAGCGCAATAATGAGCCAACCCAACCAAAAGATAACGAGTAACAACACGATAATAATTGTACCAGTGGCAACGGTCATCGGAACAATGATAACCATCGTGGAGGAAATTATCATGCTAGAAATGGTAACCACTTTGGTGGTAATCATGGCCAAGATAATAGAAGAAATGATTCAAGTGGAAAGTTTAAGAAGAGAATATTTAACGATGATGGGAAGACATCGGCAGAAGCACCAGTAACAAATTCTAGGGGAGGAGAACGACCGCCAATTAGATGCTACAGATGCGCAGAGGAGGGACACATAAGTCCAAACTGTTCACAGCCTTCCAAGGTATGTTTTAGTTATGGAAAAGACGGTCACATAGCTCAATTTTGTCCTATAGCGAAATCAAATCCAGCTGGGACGGTGGCACCAAAGGCGGATACGGACAAAACAAAGTCGGTGGTTTCAGGAAGAGCATTTTCGTGACTTTTGAAAAATCGAGTAACCCGAACAAAGTTATCACTTGTTAGTTAATCATAAACTCTTGAAAAGTTTATACCTTGTTAGATACCGGTTCTACCAATTTTTTTATTTCTCCTACTTGCGCTCAACGTTTAAATTTAACTCTGGAGAAATTAGACTTTGACTTATTTGTTGAAACTCCGTTAGGAGAAACCTTCCTTACATGTGCTATCCAAGTCTTGAATGAGAGTCAAAGTTTTTAAATGATATTTCTATCATTAATAAATTTCCCGACGTATTCTCGAAAAACATCATAGCCTATCCCAGAGCGTGAAATCGAATTTTGTATTGACCCTAGTACAAAACCCATTTCTAAAACCCTTAAATATTTCTTCACCGAAAACTAACGTAATTCACGCCGAAGATGTTGGCTCGAGCTATTGAAGAGTACGACCATACCATACAATCTTATCATGGAAGAGAGAACATGGTAGCTGACGTGTTGAGTAGAAGATCGTATGCGGTTACGAGTGTGACGTTCTTAAAACAAAGACCCATTTTATATGACTTACAAAAGATGGAGATAGAGTTAAAGACTCCAAGAACCTACGTGAAGATAGCGAATATATGATTAAAACTGACTTTAATCGATAAAGTTAAAAGTTACTCAAGCTAAAAACATGGAGCTGATGCGTATGAGGAAGAAAGTACAAGAAGGTGCTATTCCAAAAGCAAGAATCGATGAAGAAGGAATACTTTGAGTCAACTCCAGACTTTTTGTTCCTAACGACTCTGAATTGAAGTATAAAATCATGATGGAAGTGTACAACAAACTGTTTGCAATCGATCCTGGGAGTACCAAAATGTATCATGATCTTCGACATACATTTTGGTGGAGTAATATGAAGAGATAGATGACAGAGTTTATCTCAAGGTGTTGAACTTGTCAACGTGTCAAGGCGGAGCATCAAGTGTCAAAAGGTCTATTGCAACCACTTAAAATTCCAGAATGGAAGTGCGAGCACATTACCATGGACTTCGTTACTGGTTTTCCCAAGGTTTCTCAAGGTATATATGCAATTTAGGTCATTGTTGATAGATTGACCAAGTCTGCTAATTTCTTACCTATACGAGAAACTTATTCACTTGAACGTCTTCCTCGTTTATACATAAATGAGATTGTAAGACTGCATGGTATGCCAGTACCCATAGTTTTTGATCGAGACCCAAGATTCACTTCACGATTTTAGGATAGTTTGCAATTTATAATTTAGTTTGGCATATCATCCTCAAACGGACGGGCAGTTAGAGAGGACTAATCAAACTCTTGAAGATATATTAAGACTCTGTGTCCTTGACTTCAAAGGAAGTTGGGACAAGTTCTTGCCATTGGTGGAGTTTTCCTACAACAACAGTTACCAAGCAAGTATTGGCATGGCTCCATTCGAGGCGTTGTATGGACGCGAGTGGCGTTCTCTAGTATGCTGGGATGAGGTGGGTGAAGCAACGTTGTTGGGACCAAAATTGGTATGCATGACAAAGGAAAAGATTCAAATGATCAGGCAATGTATAAAGACCTCACAAGATTGATAAAAGAGTTATACTGATCTTAATCGAAGAGACGTGGAATTCAATGTTAGAGAGCATGTGTTGTTACGTGTTGCTGATCCATGGAAAGGAGTTACAAGATTTGGAAAGAAAAGGAAAGCTCAATCCTGGATTCATTGGGCCATTCAAAATCCTCGATCGAGTAGGAACTCTGGCCTATAGACTCGCCTTACTGACAAGTATGTCTCATGTTCATAATGTTTTTTACATATCTATGTTACATAAATATGTGAAAGACCCGAACCACATTATTAACTTAGAACCGGATGAGTTAGCGGAAGATTTAACGTATGAAGAGGTACCTGTTAAAATCTTGGATAAAAAGGATCATATTCTATGCTCCAAGGTTATACCTCAAGTCAAAGTTTTGTAGAGAAACCACGATATTGAAGAAATGACCTGGGAGTTAGAATCTAAAATGAAGTCAAGGTATCCTCACCTCTTCGACATACCAGGTACGTACCCTAATTTAGAGGAGAAAATTTTATAAAAAAGGGAGGTTGTAAGACCCCAACTTTTTTGAATGAAGAATATTTTTTCTCGAAATATATTTTTGAATATTATGGTGTGTATATGATATAATGTTATAGTTATGGGTAATATTTACAAATTTTGCAAAGTAAGCAAGTTGTTATAAAATATTCGATTGGTTGAGAAATATTCGTTTTAACAGTGAATATTCGTACAACAGCACAATCATTGGTGGACCCCACAACAGAAGTTTTGTCGTAGTTAGAAAATGACATAAATATCCTTGGCCCGTAGTGCAGGGATGACTCGGTGATGTGGTTTATTTATTAAGCTGAGTCTCAACGATAAAAATTGATGAAAACATTTTAAATCATAGAAGATAGTAGATATCATGCTCTACTTGACTCTTCTAATGGATTGCTTATTCCACTGTAGTTAAACTTGATGTCTATTGTATTTTATCAGTTTAACATTGTTGAAGACTAATGATAATTTATTCTGCATTATCTTAGTCATAATATTTCTTACTGGGCTAGTTGAGCTCACCCTTTCTTTCACTGTTCTCTTCAGGAAATGAGAACGTAGCCGGGACTAGTCGGGGAACGGAGTGACGGTCCAGATGATATCATTAGTAGTCCTCACTATTTTGTTAAATAGTGTGACAATAAATGTAATGAGGACTCCATTGAGTGTGGATATTGTCTAGATGATAATATTCTTATTAAAACTCTTAGATTATGTTTTGTCGTATTTTACACGACTGTTGTATAATTAAGTTATATTTAAATTGTGTACCATGTATTTGACGACTCAACATGGGTGATGTATACCTATTTTGGAGGTGTCACAGTTGGTATCAAAGCTTAGGGATATGATCTCTGGCTTAGATGTGAGACAAGAACTAGTATGACATACCTAAGTTTATTTGGTATTTAATTGGTCGGTCAGGGTATAGGGATAATATGTAATATGATAATTAACCTTTGTTTTGTCGCAGTATTTGAAAATGGCATCCAAAAATGTTGAGATAAACAATGAAGCAAATGAGACCGTTGAGTCACCACAGATTAATGCCTATGATAATGTGCAACAGGAAGACAATAATTCTCATGTAAACTGTAAGACCCCAAATTTTATGAAATAAAAGTATTCAATTTTTCTTATAATTACTATTCAGTAAATGGTTAAATTGATAAAAGTTAAGGGTGATATATGAATTTTTTTTCAAAATACACAAGTGGTTATAAAATATTCATTGTTGTCGGGGAATATTCGTTTGGTCGTGGAATATTCTTTCTGTCGGGGAATATTCGTACGACCAGCGCAGCCATTTGTGGGCCCCATAACAGAATAACTGTCTGATGAAGAAAACGACAAAATTAAGTTTTTGTAAATAACGGCGTAATCGTTATCGTTAACACTGTTGGAATACCCGGTTGGTAAAATAAAGTAATACGCGTTGTTGCACAGTAGCACACGGTATTACACAGTATTTTTGAATTATTGATTCTTACGTAAGAAGGCACTACTCAATAATTGTTACAGTAATTACTGTTCAATATTTAATTTTATTGATTCAATAATTGTTGCGTTGATATTTTATATTATTGTTGTTTCAATAATTATCACTGCACAATATTTCTCATTATCAGATCAATAATTCGTATTATTTGAATAATATTATTAGATAGCATTATTGGCAATGTCTAGAAAATTCTGTCAAGGAGGGGTTTGGTCACCTAATTGCGCGCCAGTAAGGAGAAATTATTATTGGAAAGCCCTCTCTTTCCTGGAAACGGCCTGGTTGTCATAATTGTGATTCTGTAATATTATTTGTGAATAATAAATTGTTGATTTATATGATAATGAAATATTTATTTCATGTGGATATAAATAATAGATTTATTTATGTGGTTATAAATGAAGGAATTAATATTGAGGTGTTTTATCAGTATTTTGTCGAATTGGAGGTATTAAAAACTCAAATCGGTGTTCTTAAAGCTTTTACTACGTGAGTTATAATTTTAATCTGACTGTTGGATCGTTGTGATTTTTGGATATGTTATACATATATGAGTTGAGTATATGTCCACAAATTTTGAACCGTTAAAAATAAACGCATGATTTGTTATGAATTTTAAAAGGTGTTGAAACGGTGTTTAAAATCATCCGTTTGTGGATTTCGAATATTTTTGGTCTGAAATTTGGAAAAACTTTCTTCTGCAAAGTTGTAGAGAATTCGATTTCAGGCAGAATGGACATAAAATTAGTATTTTTCTGATAACCGGGCTATTTTCTATGAATTGTTGAAGTTTTAGAAAATAAAATGATTTTTATTAAATTATGGGCGGGACCCACTTTATTTTTAACATGTGGGCTGCCAACTTTGTTCAAGTATGGCATGCTAGAGGCTGGTCTTAGATGGCTGGTGGCTGCGTAGGAGAATAATAATAATAAATATATTATTTTATTAATTTAGTCTCCTTTGGCGTTCTAGCATTTTCCTATAAATATGTGTTTATGTTAGAATTGAAATCACACCAGAAACATAAGTTTTCTCTCTCAATATTGTCAAGCATATTTTTGAGAGTATTTAGATACTTTGAGAGTTGCTATTCGGTGTAAGTTTCATTCGGCTTTTCATCTGATATTCCGGTCAGAAATACTGCTCTTTTGAGGTAAAGAATTTTAAGGGTTATTATGTTTTTCAATTCGTACTTCTTCCGTCCTTCAGAAAATTCTAGAAAAATTTGAAATGATATTTTGATGAGTTTTATTGATTGTGTCCAAAAATGGCGATTTTTGGATGTATAGATTAAGAGTTATGAATTTTACGGGAAAAGACTATTTTAAAAGTAACCGCTTATAACTCCTTGTGGTTAACTCCAAAATTGATTAAATTTTTATTGAGAGTACATCTATATAATATCATTTCTGACATGTGGTTATCATTTCTGACATGTTGATTCCCTCCACATTTGTTGTCACTGCTTCGATGACTGCTACCACTGGTATTATCGACTTGTCGGCTGCTCTCTCTTGGTTGGGTTGACTCATTATCACGCTCCAATAACTGTGCCCTATTCACAACATCTGAATACAAACACAGTTTATGAGAAATAAGTTATTGACGTATCTCAGGTTTCAAACCTCTTAGAAACATCTGCGTCATTCTCTCCTCATTATAAACCAAGTGGGACACAAACCGAGACAACTCGGCAAACTTTGCTTCGTACTGCGCCACGGTCATATTGTTGTGCTCAAGATTAATGAACTCCACCTCCTTCATGTGACGAATACTTTCAGGAAAGTACTTGTCGTTGAACAATTCTTAGAACTTCTCCCAAGACATCTTCAGTGCGGCAGGTTGAGTACGCTTTATAGATTCCCACCAGTAATGTGACGCCCCCAAAATAGGTATACATCACCCATCTTGAGTCGTCATATACATGGTACTAAATACAAATACAAACTTATTATACAACAGTCGTGTAAAATACGACAAAACATATGCTGTGAGTTTTAATACAAATATTGTCATCTAGACAATATCCATACTCAATGGAGTCCTCATTACATTTATTATTACACTATTTCACAGAATGTGAGGACTACTAATGCACCATCTAGGACCATCACTCCATTCCCCGACTAGCCCCAGCTACGTTCTCATTTCCTGAAGAGAACAATGAAAGAAAGGGTGAGCTCAACTAGCCCAGTAAGAAATATTATGACTAAGATAATGCAGAATAAATTATCATTAGTCTTCAACAATGTTAAACTGATAAAATACAATAGACATAAAGTTTAACTGCAGCAGAACAAGCAATCCATTAGAAGAGTCAAGTAGAGAATAAAATCTACTATCTTTTATGATTTAAAAAGTTTTTCATCACTTTTATTGCTGAGACTCAGCTTAATAAATAATCTACATCATCAGATCATCCCTGAACTACAGGCTAAGGATATTATTTAGTATCATGACCATGAATTATCCATGCACTACGGGCCAAAGATAATCGTGTTTTCATCAACGGTCCTGATCATGCCATAAAATAATTCATCTTTGCTCCCTTGGCCGAAGAGAATCCATAGCCATAATCATACCAAAAACTGTCCATCAATGCACTACGGGCTAATGAGGACTTTTTCCACATCATTTGTAACATTGCGGTCATGATTATACCGAATAATCCCTGGTCATAATCATACCAAGTCCATCTATGCACTACAGGCCATAGATGACTTTCAAAAAAATATAAACATGAGGATGATGACAATGATATAAGAATTCAATAAAACAAGTTCAAGAATTAATTTATTCAGGAACTAATAACGTCCAAATTGTCAACATGATACTTCTTTGTAGAGTAAAATTCAAGAATGCTCAGAAGAATATTTCTATGAAAAGATACTGGATGAAGCGTAAATATCAAGGATATTCCACTAATTTCATGGAGTATAAAAGTCAAAACTTTAACCAACTGAGTATAATAAAGAATGGAATAACAAAAGAAATCACCATGCATGCGGTACTTCACATAGACAAGTTATTCCAACAGAATAATAAATAACGCAACCATGTCAGGCGAGATTCGCACCGACAGGATGTTCCAACAGAATAATAAAGAATGGAATAACAAGAGAAATCACCATGCATGCAGTAATTTGCATAGACAGGTTATTCTAACAGAATAATAAAGACGGAACCAGGTCCGATGTAAAACGCACAGACAGGATATTCTAACAGAATAATAAAGACGGAACCAGGACCGATGTAAAATGCACAGACAGGATATTCTAACAGAAAAATAAAGAATTGAATAATAACAGAAATCCCCATGCATGTGGTACTTCACATAGACAGGTTATTCCAACAGAATAATAGAGACGAAACCAGGTCCGGCATAAAACGCACAGACAGGATATTCCAACAGAAAAATAAAGAATGGAATAACAACAGAAATAACCATGCATGCTGTACTTCGCATAGACAGGTTATTCCAACAGAATAATAATGATGGAACCAGGTCCGGCGTAAAACGCATAGACAGGATATTCCAACAGAATAATAAAGACGGAACCCGGTCCGGCATAAAACGCACAGACAAGATATTCCAACAGAATAATAAAGAATGGAATAACAGAAGAATTTCACCAAATATAGGATAGTCTGCGTATACAGGTTATTCCAATAAAATAATAAAGAATGGAATAACATAAGTTCTCTTCATGAATACAAAAGAAATAATACCCCTTACAGGTAAAACAAATAATATTTCTTACCTTTGAAAGAAGAGTACGTACTCCGACTTGTAGGGCGAGGATATACTCGAAGAAAACTTGCACTATGCTCAAAGCTTTCTTAAACTCTAAAGAAATACGTCAAGATTATAGAATAAGAACTCTCTCTATAGTTTCTCTCTCTAAAGTTTTAATGAATTCATAAGAAATAATGAAGGAATGAGCTTCTATTTATAGAGGAATGGACTGCATAGTAACTAATTCATGAACGGTCCAGATTGATTTACTTTTAATCGGACGGTCCATATTTAAAGAAAAATCTTTTAAATAAAATATAATATATTCTATTTATAATCTAATAAAACGAATAACTTTATAAAAGTATTCTGTTTTATATAAAAAGATTTTACTATGCAAAATACTATGCATAATAAAATATAATATCTTCTAATTATTATATAATAAAACGAATAACTTTATAAAAGCATTCTATTTTATATAAAAAGATTTTACTATTAGCCTAATAAAACGAATAACTTTATAAAAGCATTCTATTTTATATAAAAAGCTTTTCTGTTTTATTGCATTATTAATACTAATAAAAAAAAACTTTATCATCATTATTATTATTCACACTATTAATCGACAAGGTCGTTCCCAGGAAAGAGGCGGCTTTCTAATAAGGATTTCTCCCTATTGGCACGCGATTAGGTGACCAAACCTCTCCTTAGCAGAACTTCTAGACATCGTTAATATTGCAAATAATAATATTAATAACTCTGTTATCTCAAATCCAAACCAAAATTTGGAAAAAAAATATTTTGAGAAAAATAAATCTTTATTCGTAAAATCTGGGGTCTCACAATCTCCCCTCCTTGTGAAATTTTGTCCCTCAAAATTTACGTATGTACCTGGTATGACGAAGAGGTGAGAATACCTTGAATACCTTTATCTTCGAAAACATTAAATTCATCTTTCCAATACAACCAAAGATATTCATTAACATTTCATCTTTGCACTACAGGCCAACTGTATAACCAATAATGCTAAAACTCAGCTTAATAGTATCACGACCACGAATTATCCATGCACTACGGGCCAAGGATATTCGTGTTTTCAATTACGGTCATGATTATACCGAATAATCCCTGGTCATAATCATACCAAGTCCATCTGTGCACTACGGGCCAAAGATGACTTTTACCACATCATTTGTAATATTACGGTCATGATTATACCGAATAATCCCTGGTCATAATCATACCAAGTCCATCTATGCACTACGGGCCAAAGATGACTTTTACCACATCATTTGTAATATTGTGGTCATGATTATGCCGAATAATCCCTGGTCATAATCATACCAAGTCTATCTATGCACTACGGGCCAAAGATGACTTTCAACAAAATATAAACATGATGAGTAGTTAATCAATCGATTCCTAAAATCACATCAAAGGCAAGTATTTTCAAAGAGATAAGATCAACAGGTAATGTGAAAGTGTCAATTTGAAGAAACAAGATTTATAAACAGTGGAGGTAACGAAGGTTTCTACCAACGGAGTTTTAACAGATAAATCAAAGTCTAATTTCTCCGAAGTCAAATTTAAACATTGAACGCATGGAAGAGGGATAAAATAATGGGTAGAACCGGTATCTAATAAGGCATAGACTTTGCAAAAGTTTATAATTAATTTACTCGTAATAACTTCATTCGGGTTTCTCGACAAACGCTCTCACTTAAACTACCGGATTTCACTTTGCTATAGAGTACATTCCACCCTTAGTTGCTTAGTCACATTCCTGATCCATGATTTGAATCATTACTCTCTGATCCATATCGAATTGGGGTTGACTGCTCTGTATAGGGTAATTTCGAGTTCGATGTTGGATTCTCCCAATTGTTGTCCAAAAAGCGAAACCCATTTCATCTATTTTGACTTTATTGGATCGGACGTCTTTTTTTACACTATCAACGCGTCGTGCGGCTGTTACCCACACATCATCTATTCTTATTCGTTCAACTATTTCTGCTTTCATCATAACTTTGATCATAGCGTTATCAGATTCCAGCTCTAATATCTTATGCTCTGCCGAAGAGTGCTTCTGTTCAAGCATCGCACATCGGGTAACACAATTTTGAATTATTGCATCTCTTTGCTCCACAATCGTTTGCCGTTCTTCAACCTGCTCTTCCAACTCATGAATACAATTTTGTAATTCTAAATTTTGATCAAAAACTTCTTTTAACTAATTCTCCTCAGGTTCCTCTTCTTCCTCACTCTCAGTTGCTACCTCTGCAACTAGCTCGGGTGCAACTATTAGTTCTTCACTTACCACGTAGATATCTCTAATTTCTTCTTCGTCTGACATCACATTAACCTAGTTAGTGAATAAAGGTGTCTCAATGGTCTCATTCATTCCATTGCTAACATTTTCAGCTGTCATTTTCAAACACTGTCACAAAACAAGAGTTAATTAACATATCACATATTATCTCTATACTCTGACCGACCAATTAAATACCAAATAAACTTAGGTAGGTCATACTAGTGAAGGATTTTCTCGTCTCTCCCCTCCTAGTTCTTGTCTCACATCTCAGCCAGGGATCATATCTCTAAGCTTTGATACCAACTATGACGCCCCCAAAATAGGTATACATCACCCATCTTGAGTCGCCAGATACATGGTACTGAATACAAATACTAACTTATTATACAACAGTCGTGTATAATACGACAAAACATATGATGTTCGTTTTAATACAAATATTATCATCTAGACAATATCCACACTCAATGGAGTCCTCATTACATTTATTATTACACTATTTCATAGAATAGTGAGGACTACTAATGCACCCTCTAGGACCATCACTCCGTTCCCTGACTAGCCCCAGCTACGTTCTCATTTCCTGAAGAGAACAATGAAAGAAAGGGTGAGCTCAACTAGCCCAGTAAGAAATATTATGACTAAGATAATGCAGAATAAATTATCATTAGTCTTCAACAATGTTAAACTGATAAAATACAATAGACATAAAGTTTAACTGCAGTGGAACAAGTAATCCATTAGAAGAGTCAGGTAGAGAATAAAATCTATTATCTTTTATGATTTAAAAAGTTTTTCATCACTTTTATTGCTGAGACTCATCTTAATAAATAACCCACATCATCAGATCATCCTTGTACTACGGGCCAAAGATAACCGTGTTTTCATCAACGGTCCTGATCATGCCATAAAATAATTCATCTTTGCTCCCTTGGCCGAAGAGAATCCATAGCCATAATCATCCTAAAAACTGTCCATCAATGCACTACGGACCAATGAGGACTTTGTCCACATCATTTGTAACATTACGGTCATGATTATACCGAATAATCCCTGGTCATAATCATACCAAGTCCATCTATGCACTACAGGCCATATATGACTTTCAAAAAAAATATAAACATGAGGATGATGACAATGATATAAGAATTCAATAAAACAAGTTCAAGAATTAATTTATTCAGGAACTAATAACGTTCAAATTGTCAACATGATACTTCTTTGTAGAGTAAAATTCAAAAATGCTCAGAAGAATATTTTTATGAAAATATACTGGATGAAGCGCAAATATCAAGGATATTCCACTAATTTCATGGAGTATAGAAGTCAAAACTTTAACCAACTGATTATAATAAAGAATGGAATAATAAAAGAAATCACCATGCATACGGTACTTCGTATAGACAGGTTATTCCAACAGAATAATAAATAACAGAACCAGGTCCGGCGAGATTCACACCGACAGGATGTTCCAACAGAATAATAAAGACGGAACCAGGTCCGGCATAAAACACACAGACAGGATATTCCAACAAAATAATAAAGAATGGAATAATAGAATAATTTCACCAAGTATAGGGTAGTCCGCGTATATAGGTTATTCCAACAGAATAATAACGAATGGAATAACAGAAGTTCTCTTCATGAATACAAAAGAAATAATACCCCTTACAAGTACAATAAATAATATTCCTTACCTTTGAAATAAGAGTACGTACTCCGACTGGTAGGGCGAGGATATACTCGAAGAAAACTTGCACTATGCTCAAAGCTTTCTTAAACTCTAAAGAAATACGCTCAAGATTATAGAAGAAGAACTCTCTCAATAATTTCTCTCTCTAGAATTTCAGTGAATTCGTAAGAAATAATGAAGGAATGAGCTTCTAATTTATAGAAGAATGGACTGCATAGTAACTAATTCATGAACGGTCCAGATTGATTTACTTTTAATCGGACGGTCCATATTTAAAGCAAAATCTTTTAAATAAAATATAATATATTTTATTTATAATATAATAAAACGAATAATTTTATAAAAATATTTTGTTTTATATAAAAAAATTTTACTATGCAACACTATGCATAATAAAATATAATATATTCTAATTATTGTCTAATAAAACGAATAAATTTATAAAAGTAATTTGTTTTATATAAAAAGATTTTACTATTAGCCTAATAAAACGAATAACTTTATAAAAGTATTCTGTTTTATATAAAAAGCTTTTCTGTTTTATTACATTAATAATACTAATAAAACAAAACTTCGTCATCGTTATTATTATTCACACTATTAATCGACCAGGTCGTTCCCAGGAAAGAGGGGGCTTTCCAATAAGGATTTATTCCTATTGGCGCGCAATTAGGTGACCAAACCTCTCCTTGGCAGAACTTCTAGACATCGTTAATATTACAAATAATAATATTAATAACTCTGTTATCTCAAATCCACACCAAAATTTTGAAAAAAAAATATTTTGAGAAAATTAAATCTTTATTCGTAAAATCTGGGGTCTCACAACTAATCTGCCTCTGCACGCAACATGAAGGTGGTAAAGGGAACCTTTTGCTCCTCGGAGCATCCCAAGACATCAAATATCTTTTTGATCTGCTTTATCCATGTCTCCGCCTTAAGTGATTTTGGCTCTCCAAAAAACTCCGCTGGTCCCAGCTCCTTGAACTGCTTAGCGGTGACCGTCCGAGAGTTGTTAGTGTTTCAACATGCATTTTGGACAGGAGCCGCTCTCGCCTGATGTTGTATGAATTACATAAAGCCTCTGAACATCCCATCGTTCACCATTTCATCGGTGTTATTATTTTCATGAGGATTATTGTCTTCCTGTTGTACATTACCCTGGGCATTGATCGTTGGTGACTCAACGGTCCTATGTGCTTTATTGCTTATCTCAACATTTTCAAATGCCATTTTTAAATACTGCCACAAAACAAAGGTTAATTAACATATCACATATTATCTCTATACTCTGACCGACCAATTAAATACCAAATAAACTTAGGTAGGTCATACTAGCAAAGGAATTCCCCGTCTCTCCCCTCCTAGTTCTTATCTCTCATCTCATCCAGGGATCATATCCCTAAGCTTTGATACCAAATGTGACGCCCCCAAAATAGGTACACATCACCCATCTTGGGTCGTCAGATACAAGGTACTGAATACAAATACAAACTAATTATATAATAGTCGTGTAAAATACGACAAAGCATAAATTGAGAGTTTTAATAAGAATATTGTCATCTAGACAATATCCACACTCAAAGGAGTCCTCAATACATTTATTATTGCACTATTTAACAGAATAGTGAGGACTACTAATACTATCATCTGGACCATCACTCTGTTCCCCGACTAGTCCCGGCTACGTTCTCATTTCCTGAAGAGAACAGTGAAAGAAAGGGGTGAGCTCAACTAGCCTAGTAAAAAATATTATGACTAAGATAATGCAGAATAAATTATCATTAGTCTTCAACAATGTTAAACTGATAAAATACAATAGACATCAAGTTTAACTGCAGCGGAATAAGCAATCCATTAGAAGAGTCAAGTAGAGCATGATATCTACTATCTTCTATGATTTAAAATATTTTCATCAACTTTTATCACTAAGACTCAGCTTAATAAATAAACTACATCATCGAGTCATCCCTGCTTTACGGGCCAAGGATATTCATTAAATTATCAATGGTCATGACTATACCGAATAATCCCTGGTAATAATAATACCAAAAATTGTCTGTCAATACACTACAGGCCACTGAGGACTTTTATCACATCATTTATAATATTATAGGTCATGGTTATACCGAATAATCCCTGGTCATAATCATACCAAGCTCATCTATGAACGTAAGCCAAAGATGACTTTCATCACAATATAAGCATGAGGATGATGACAATGACATAATAATTCAATAAAACAAGTTCAAGAATAAATTTTAAAGATTTATAAGTTAATTTATCATGAACTCAATAATGTCCAAATTATCAACATAATACTTCTTTGTAGAGTAAAATTCAAGAATGCTCAGAAGAATAATTCAATGAAAAGATACTAGATGAAGCGCAAATATCAAAGATATTCAACTAATTTTATGGAGTATAGAAGCCAAAATTTTAACCAAATGTGTAAAACCACAAATTTTACCAATAAAGATTTAATTTTCTCAAATTATTATTTGAGATAATGTTATAGTTGTGGGTAGTATTTATAAATTTTGCAAAGTATGCAAGTTGTTATATAATATTCGATTGGTCGGAAAATATTCTTTTTGTCGAGGAATATCCGTACGACGGTACAATTATTAGTGGACCCCAGAATGGAATTATTGTCGGATTGAGAAAATGACAAAAATATTTTTATGAAAATAACGGCAGAAGTTTTACCGTTAAAACTATTGAACTACTCGGTAGTAAAAGTACAGTAATACGCGTGGTTGCATAGTAACACACGGTATTGATTATTGATGCTTACGTGAGAAGTCACTCAGTTTTGTTCAATTATTGCTACAGTAATTGCTGCATAGTATCTCACGTTATTTGATTCAATTATTGTCGATATTTTATATATTATTAAATCAATAATTGAGATGGCGAAGTTATTAATATTATTATTTGCAATATTAATGATGTCTAGAAGTTCTACCAAGGAGAGGTTTGGTCACCTAATTGCGCGCCAATAGGGAGAAATCCTTATTGGAAAGCCCCCTCTTTCCTGTGAACGACCTGATCAATTAAAATTGTAAATTATAATAATGATGATAAATGTTATTAAATATATTGAGGTGTCTTTTTATGAAGTCACGAAAGTTTATATATATATATTATATAAATTTTATTTTATTAGTATTATTAATGTAATAAAACAGAAAAGCTTTTTATATAAAACATAATACTTTTATAAAGTTATTTGTTTTATTAGACAATAATTAGAATATAATATATTTTATTATGCATAGTGATTTGTATAGTAAATCTTTTTATATAAAACAGAATACTTTTATAAAGTTATTTGTTTTATTAGATAATAATTAGAATAAAATATATTTTATTATGCATAGTATTTTGCATAGTAAAATCTTTTTATATAAAACAGAATAATTTTATAAAGTTATTTATTTTATTAGACAATAATTAGAATCATACGAGTAGAATCGACTTTAATCGATAAAGTTAAAGCTACTCAAGCCACAGACCCAGATATGATACGTATGAAGAAGAAATTACAAGAAGGTGTTATTCCAGATGCAAGAATTGATGAAGAAGGAATACTTCGAGTTAACTCCAGACTTTGCATTTCTAACTATTCTGACTTGAAGAATAGAATCATAATGGAGGCACATAACACACCATTTGCGATCCATCCTAGGAGTACCAAAATGTATCATGATCTTCGACATACATTTTGGTGGAGCAATATGAAGAGAGAGATCGCGGATTTTATCTCGAGGTGTTTAACCTATCAAAGTGTAAAGGCAGAGCATCAAGCGCCAAAGGGTCCATTACAACCACTTGAGATTCTGAAATGGAAGTGGGAGCACATTACCATGGATTTCGTTACGGGTCTTCTCAAGGTTTCTCAAGGCATAAATGCGATTTGGGTTATTGTTGATAGATTAACCAAGTCTGCTCATTTCTTGCCTATACGTGAGACTTATTCCCTTGAACGTCTTGCTCTTATGTACGTAAATGAGATTGTGAGATTGCATGGCATGCTAGTATCCATAGTTTCGGATCGTGACCCAAGATTCACTTCACAATTTTGGGTTAGCTTGTAGAAATCTATGGGCACGGATTTACGATTCAGTTTGGCATACCATCCTCAAATGGATGGGCAATTGGAAAGGACTATTCAAACCCTTAAAGATCTATAAAGACTCTGTGTCCTAGATTTCATAGGAAGTTGGGATAAGTACTTGCCATTAGTGGAATTCTCCTACAACAACAATTATCAAGCAAATATAGGCATGGCTCCATTCGAGACGTTGTATGGACGAAAATGTCATTCTCTAATATGTTGGGATGTGGTGGGTGAAGCAACGTTGTTGGGACCAGAATTAGTATGCATGACTACAGAAAAGATTCAAATGATCCGGCAACGTATAAAGACCTCACAAGATCGACAAAAGAGTTATGCTGATCTTCATTGAAAGGACATGGAATTTAATATTGGAGATCATGTACTGTTACGTATTGCTCCATGGAAGGGAGTTACAAAATTCAGAAAGAGAGGAAAGCTCAATCCACGATTTGTTAGTCCATTTGAGATTCTTGATCGAATAGGAAATGTGGCCTATAGACTCGCATTACCTCCAAGAATGTCTCGTGTTCATAATGTTTTTCATATAGCTATGCTTCATAAATATGTGAAAGACCCAAACCACATTATTGCGTTAGAACCAGACGAGATAGCCGAAGATTTAACGTACGAGGAGGTACTTGTCAAGATCTTGGATAGAAAAGAGCATGTCCTACGAACAAAGGTTATACCATAAGTCAAGGTTTTGTGGAGGAAGCATGCTATGGAGGAAATGACCTGGGAGTTGGAATCGAAAATGAAAGCAAGGTACCCTCACCTTTTCGAAACACCAGGTACATACGTCAATTTCGAGGATGAAATTTCATAAGGAGGGGAGGTTGTAAGACCCCAACTTATTATAAATAAAATTGAATTTTTTCTATTCATTATCTTGAAATAATTAGGAGTTAATTTGATATAATGCTTTACTTATAGGGGAAATGTGCAAATTTTGCAAAATAAACAAGTGGTTATAAAATATTCATTTTGTCGGGAAATATTCGTTTGTTCGTGGAATATTCTTGCTGTCGGAAAATATTCGTACGACGACACAACCTTATTGTGGGCCCCATAACAGATAAATGTCGGATGAAGAAAATGACAAGTTTGAGCTTTTATAAATAACGACGTAATTGTTACCGTTAACACTGTTGGAGTACCTGGTGGTTAAAATACAATAATACGCGTGGTTGCATAGTAGCACACGGTATTGCATAGTATTTTTGAATTATTGATTCTTACGCAAGAAGGCACTACTCAATAATTGTTACATTAATTAATGTTTAATATTTTATTTTATTGATTCAATAATTGTCATTGCACAGTATTTCCCATTATCAGATCAATAATTTATATTATTTGAATAATATTATTAGATAACATTATTGGCAATGTCTAAGAAAGTTTTGTCTAGGAAAGGGGTTTGGTCACCTAATTACGTGCCAGTAAAGAGAAATCCTTATCGGAAAGCCCCCTCTTTCCTAGGAACGACCTGGTTGTCATAATTGTGATTCTATAATATTATTTGTGAATAATTAATTATTAATTTATATGATAAGGAAATGTTTATATTATGTGGATGGATAGGGAAATATTTATTTTGTGTGGATATAAATGAAAGAATTAATGCTAAGGTGTTTTATCAGTATTTTATCAGAATGGAGGTATTAAAAATCGTCCGTATGTAGATTTCGGATATTTTTCATTTGGAATTTGGAAAAACTTAAAGCTACAAAGTTGTAGAGAATTCGATTTCCTATGGAATGGACATAAAATTCGTATTTTTCTGATAAAAGGGCTATTTATTATGAATTATTGAAGTTTCAGAAAATAAATGTTTTTATTAAAATATGGGGGGGCCCACTTTTGTTTTTTTATGGAAAATGCTGAAATGGTAGGCTGCAAATTCAAAGTGGGATTCTGAATATTCAAAGTGGCGTGCTTGAAATAAAATATTAATATTTTATTATTTAGTCTGCTTTGGCGTTCTAGCATTTTTCCTATAAATAGGTGCTTAGGTTAGAATTAAAAATCACACCAGAAACATAAGCTTTCTTTCTCTATATTATCGAGCGTATTTTTGTGAGTATTTAGATACTTTGAGAGTTGTTATTCAGTACAAGTTTTCTTCAATATTTCATCCGATATTCCGGTCAGAAGTACTGTTCTTTTGAGGTAAGGGATATTATTTTCTTCGCAAATGATATTATTTTCTTCAATGTCATAATGCTGAAATATTGATATAAATTTTATTGTGGAATTTCTACCTTTTTGTGTTGGAGTTACTATTCACGTATAAGACATTATTCACAAATACGGCACTATTAACCAAAAAATAAATTTTCTCTTCTTTGTCCTAGATGTCTATTATGGTTACTACCTTTGATTGTATCCATGTTTTGATCTTCATTCTTGAATTTTACTCCACTATGGTTTATTATGGAGTGTTTTTGAACTTGGATTATCTAAAGTATGAATCCCCAAATCTTTGTCCTTTTGTCTCACTGGATTCGTTCTTTAAAATATTTTTAATCATCCTTAGTCCTTAATGGTGATGCTTGATGAATATCTTTGGCCAGTAATGCAAAGATGAATTATTACCTAATGAATATTTTTGGCTCGTAGTGCAAAGATGGACAAATGTTGAGATGAACATGACCAACTGGTGATACAAATGAATATCTTTGGCCCGTAGTGCAAAGATGAATATTTGACTCATGATGTATATTGATTGATGTTACATGGATAAAATATTGATGATGGACATTTAAATTCATAGATGATAGTAGATTTCATTATGTACTTAACTTTTCTAATGAATTGTTATTTCCGCTGTGAATATTGATCAAAACTTGTTGTCAATTATATTTTATTTGATTTGTTGAAGACTAACAATAATTTGTTGTTCTTTATCTTAGTCATAATATTCTTTACTAGGCTAGTTGAGCTCACTCTTTTCCTTTTTGTTCCATTTTTCTTCTAAGGAAGCGAGAGAGTATAACGGGAAGTAGTCGGGGTGTGGAATGATAGTTCTAGACAGTTGTTTAGCAGTCCTGACTATTTTGTAAAATAGTATATCAATGTTTATAATGAGGACTTTATCTGAGTGTGGATATTGTCTAGAAAATAATATTTGTATTTAAACTCACAGTTTTATGTGTTGTCGTATTTTGCACGATAATTGTAATATGAAGTTGTAGTTATTTCTGCACCATGTATTTGGCGACTCAGAATGGGTGATGTATACCTATTTTGGGGGCGTCAAAATTTAGGCCACAGTATCCTGTTGTCAGCTTGAAAAAAGTCCCATGGAATTATGGGCAGGCTAAAGGATCTACATCACATACAACTGATGCAGTGTCGAAGGAGAATCCATTGTATCTTCCCCATCGGGTGATGAAACCTACAAACAAGTTAAATGGGAAAATTTCCATGGAGAAAATTGAAGAGTTCCTCCGTACCATGAGCCATAACGAAGCCAAGGTGGTTTTAAGCTTGAGAGAAGCTCCACAATAAATTTCCATAATGGACTTGGTTTTCTCTTCCAAAGATCACCGGAAGATCTTGCTAAGGGTCTTGGAAGAAGCCTATTTACCGAAATTAGTGGACGTGGAAAAATTCTAACATCTGGCTGATCACATTTTTAACAACAATGTGATATCTTTCACTGATGACGACATACCCGCTGAAGGGATTGGTCATTGCAAGCCGTTGCACATAGCGATTTTGTCTTCCAGATACATGGTGGGAGGAGTCTTGATAGATGGAGGTTCATCTTTGAATATCTTTCCTTATGCTACCTTGGAGAAGATGAATATCAACCCCAAGAGGATTAGAAGCAGCCATACGGTTATCAAAGCTTTTGATGGGTCCCGACGAAACACCGTTGGAGAGATTAAACTACCAGTGGAGATTGGTCCACATACATTCAATGTATCCTTTCATGTGCTCAGAATAGCTACATGATATAATCTGCTGTTGGGAAGACCACAGATTCATATGGCTGGAGCTGTCCCTTCCACCCTTCACCAACAACTCAAGTACATTATCAATAATAGCCTAATCACTGTTAATGCTGAGTCGGAATGTCCTGAACAAGGTGACATACCACTCATCAACTTCAATTCAGAAGTTGAGCCGGTCAGTTTCCATGCCCTGGAGGTGAACACGTATTACCATCCCATTGGTGCGCCACCTCTCATGTAAAACCCCAAATTTTACGAATAAAGATTTAATTTTCTTGAAATATTTTTTTAATATTATGGTATGGATTTGAGATAATATTATAGTTATGGGTAGTATTTATAAATTTTGCAAAGTATGCAAGTTGTTATAGAATATTCTTTTTGTCGGGGAATATCAGTACGATGGTACAATCATTGGTGGACCCCACAACGGAATTATTTTCGAATTGAGAAAACGACAAAAATATTTTTATGAAAATAACGGCGAAAGTTTTACCGTTAAAACTGTTGAACTACTAGGTAGTAAAAGTACAGTAATACGCGTGGTTACATAGTAGCACACAGTATTGATTATTGATGCTTAAGTGAGAAGTCACTCAGTTTTGTTCAATTATTGTTACAGTAATTGTTGCATAGTATCTCACGTTATTTGATTCAATTATTGTTGATATTTTATATATAATTAAATCAAGAATTGAGATGATAGAGTTATTAATATTATTATTTGCAATATTAACGATGTCTAGAAGTTTTGCCAAGGAGAGGTTTGGTCACCTAATTGCACGCCAATAGAGAGAAATCCTTATTGGAAAACCCCCTCTTTCCTGGGAACGACCCCCTCTTTCCTGGGAACGACCTGGTTGATTAATATTGTGAATTATAATAATGATGATAAATGTTGTTAATTATATTGAGGTGTCTTTTTATGAAGTCACGGAAGTTTATATATATATATATATATATATATATATATAAATTTTGTTTTATTAGTATTATTAATGTAATAAAACAGAAAAACTTTTTATATAAAACAGAATACTTTTATAAAGTTATTTATTTTATTAGACTATAAATAGAATATATTATATTCTATTATGCATAGTATTTTGCATAGTAAAATCTTTTTATATAAAACAGAATGCTTTTATAAAGTTATTTATTTTATTAGACAATAATTAGAATATATTATATTTTATTATGCATAGTATTTGCATAGTGTCTGCATAGTGTTTGCATAGTAAAATCTTTTTATATAAAATAGAATACTTTTATAAAATCAATTGTTTTATTAGAAAATAATTAGAATATATTATATTTTATTATGCATAGTATTTGTATAGTTCCTGCATAGTGTTTGCATAGTAAAATTTATATAAAATAGAATACTTTTATAAAGTTATTTGTTTTATTAGATTTTAAATAATATATATATATATATATATATATATATATTATATTTTATTGCATAGTATCCTTTCTATTTTCCTATAAATAGGATGCTTAGTTAGAATTAAAATCACACCAGAAGTTCAGAGAATTCTTCTTCTATAATCTTGAGCGTATTTCTTTAGAGTTTAAGAAAGTTTTGAGCGTAGTGCAAGTTTTCTTCAAGTATATCCCTACCCTACTCGTCGGAGTACTCTTCTTTATAAGGTAAGGGATATTATTTGTTGTACTCGTAAGGGGTATTATTTCTTTCGTATTCATGAAGAGAACTTCTAGTATTCCATTGTTTATTATTATGATGGAATAACCTGTCTATGAGAAGTACCGCATACATGGTGAAATTCTTATGTTATTCCATTCTTTATTATTATGTTGGAATAACCTGTATATGCGAAATACCGCATACATGGTAAAATTCTTATGTTACTCCATTCTTTATTATTCTGTTGGAATATTCCTGTCTGTGCGTATTACGCATGATCTGGTTCCATTTTTTATTATTCTGTTGGAATAACCTGTCTGTGCGATCTATCGCATTCCTGGTGAAGTCTTTTGTTATTTCATTCTTTATTATTCTGTTGGAATATCCTGTCTGTGCGTTTACGCATGACCTGGTTCCATTATTTGTTATTCTGTTTGAATAACCTGTCTGTGCGTTCTATCGCATGCCTGGTGAAATTCTATTGTTATTCCATTCTTTATTATTCTGTTGAAATATCCTGTCTGTGAGGTTTACGCATGACCTGGTTCCATTCTTTATTATTCTGTTGGAATATCCTGTCTGTGCGGTTCACGCATGACTTGGTTCCATTCTTTATTATTCTGTTGAGAATAACCTGTCTGTGCGGTCTATCGCATGCATGGTGAATTTTTCTATTATTCCATTCTTTATTATTCTGTTGGAATAACCTGTCTATGTGGATTACCGCATGCATGGTGAATGATCCTTTGTATTCATATGAATAGTATTTTCATTCAAAAGGGGTTTCTGTCAGGGGCAGTTTCGTAATTTTTTTGACCCTCAAAAATTCTGGAAAAATTTGAAATTATAATTTGATGAGTTTTTTATATTGTGTCTAAAAATGGCGATTTTTGGATGTATAGATTAAGAGTTATGGATTTTATAGGAAAAAACTATTTTAAAAGTAAACCCTTATAACTCCTTGTGGTTAACTCCAAAATTGGTGAAATTTTTATTGAGAGTGCATGTATATAACAGGAGTATACCCTGTAATTTTTGGAATTTTTGAGCAAAAGTACAATTTATGATAAATGTTTAAATATTCGGCAGTGTTGGCCATATAAAAAATAGAAAATGAATTTTAAAAATTCCGAGAAAAATATATGTTCAATATGGGACTATATTCTGCTAAATCCCATAAAAGAAATATTTTTGGGACTGATTTGTTATTTTTCATGAAAATGAACTAATTATGAGTAAATGAATTAAATATGTTATGTGAAGTAACAAAATTGGAAAATATGATTTTATGGCTTCGGAATCCTATATAGGGTATATGCAGATTTTTGATGAGGGATTTGATAATTGGTGATGAAATATTATGAGTATGGCATTTTTAAATGATTAAAATGCATTATTTGGTAAAGTGTAAACAATTGAAATAAATTGTTTATAAGTTTAAGAAGTGATTAAAATATTATTATGATATTAATAATATTAGATTATGAGTTATTAAGTGATTGATAATATTTGGATAAATTTAAAGTCTTTAATATTTATCCTTGATTTCGTTTGATTTGATTTCGTTTGATTATTGCTTATATCATTGTCATCATCCTCATGCTTATATTGTGATGAAAGTCATCTTTGACTTACGTGCATAGATGAACTTGGTATGATTATGACCAGGGATTATTCGGTATAATCATGACTGTAATGTAATGAATGATGTGGTAAAAGTCCTCATTGGCTGGTAGTGCATTGATGGACAGTTTTTGGTATGATTATGACCATGGATTATTCGGTATAGTTATTACCATTGATGATTTAATGAATATCCTTGGCCCGTAGTGCAGGGATGATTCGATGATGTGGTTTATTTATTAAGCCGAGTCTCAGCGATAATAAAAAAATTAATGAAAATATTTTAGATCATAGAAGATACTAGATATCATGCTCTACTTGACTCTTCTAATGGATTGCTTATTCTGCTGCACTTAAACTTAATGTCTATTGTATTTTATCAGTTTAACATTGTTGAAGACTAATGATAATTTAATCTGCATTATCTTAGTCATAATATTTCTTATTGGGTTACTTGAGCTCACCTTTTCTTTCACTGTTCTCTTCAAGAAATGAGAATATAGCTGGGACGAGTCGGGGAACGGAGTGACTATCCAGATGATAGCATTAGTAGTCCTCACTATTCTGTTAAATAGTGTGACAATAAATGAAATGTGGATTCCATTGAGTATGGATATTGTCAAGATGACAATATTTGTATTAAAACTCATAGCATATGTTTTGTCGTATTTTACACTACAGTTGTATAATTAAGTTTTTATTTGTATTTTGTTCCATGTATTTGGTGACTCAAGATGGGTGGTGTATACCTATTTTGGGGGCATCACAGTTGGTATCAAAGCTTAGGGATATGATCTTTGGCTTTGATGTGAGATAAGAACTAGGAGGGGAGAGACGGGGAATTTCTTCGCTAGTATGACCTACCTAAGTTTACTTGTTAGTTAATTGGTCGGTCAGAGTATAGGGATAATATGTTGCATGTCAATTAACCCTTGTTTTGTGATAGTGTTTGAAAATGGCATCTCATTTAGTCGATAATGAGGAGCGAATGACGTGAATGTTTCTAAGAGGTTTGAAATCCGAAATACGTCAATACCTTATTTCTCACAAATTGTGTTTGTATTTAGATGTAGAGAATAGGGCTCAGTTATTGGAGCGCGATAATGAGTCAGCACAACCAAAAGGTGATGACCAGCAACACGATAATAATCATACCGGTGGCAACGGCCATCAGAACAATGATAACCCTCGTGGAGGAAATTATCATGCCAAGAATGGTAACCACTTCGGTGGTAATCATGGCCAAGATAATAGAAGTGGAAATTTTAAGAAGATAAGGTTCAATAATGATGGAAAGACAGCATCATCAGCACCCATTTCAATAGAAAGAGAACGACCGTCGGTCGTATATTTTAAATGCGGAGGGGAGGGACATATCAGTCCAAACTGCGTGATGCAGTCCAAAGCATGTTACAATTATGGAAAAGAAGGTCACCTAGCCCAATTTTATCTTGCGCCAAAGTCAAGTCCAGCTGGGACAGTGGCACCAAAGGCGGATACGGACAAAACAAAGTCGGTGGTTTCAGGAAGAGCGTTTTTTATGACTTCTCAAAAAGCGAGTAACCCGAACGAAGTTAGCACGGGTTAGTTAATTATAAATTCTTTCGAAGTCTATACCTTATTAGATACCGGTTCTACCTATTATTTTATCTCTCTTGCTTGCACTCAACCTTTAAATTTAACTCTAGAGAAGTTAGACTTTGACTTATCGATTGAAACTTCGTTAGGAGAAACCTTCATTTCATGTGCTATCCAAGTCTTGGATGAGAGTCATAGTTTTTAAACAATATTTTTATTGTTAATAAATTTCTTGACGTATTCTTGAAGACTTCTTAGCCTACCCTAGAGCGTGAAATCGAATTTTGTATTGACCCCAATACAAAACCCATTTCTAAAATCCTCAAGTATTTCTTCACCCAAAATGAATGTATAATGCGCCAAAGACGATGGCTCGAGTTGTTGAAGGTTACGACCATTCAATACCATCATGGAAAAGCGAACGTGGTAGCTGACGTATTGGGTAGAAGATCGTATGCATTTACGAATGCGAATATACGAACCTACATGAATATAACGAATATCTGATTAGAACCGACTTTAGTCGATAATGTTAAAGTGCTAAAGCTACATACCCGGAGCTGATGAATACGAAGAAGAAGGTTCAAGAGGGCGTTATTTTGAACAGCAAGAGTTCCTAAAGAGAGGAAATATCAACCCTCGATTTAATTGGCCCATTTGAAATCCTCGATCGAGTAGGAACTGTGGCCTATAGACTCATTTTACCGCCAAGTATGTCGTGTGTTCATAATGTTTTTAACGTATCGATGTTACGTAAATATGTGGATGACCCGAACCACATTATTAAATTAGAACTAGATGATATAACAGAATATTTAACGTATGAGGAGATACGTGTTAAAATCTTGGATAAGAAAGATCGTATTCAACACTCAAAGGTTATACCTCAAGAGTTAGAATTTGAAATGAAGTCAAGGTATCCTCACCTCTTCGGCATACCAGGTACGTACGTAAATTTTAAGGGCGAAATTTTATAAGGAGGGGAGATTGTAAAACCCCAAATTTTACGAATAAAAATTTAATTTTCTCGAAATATTTTTTTAATATTATGGTGTGGATTTGAGATAATGTTATAGTTATGGGTAGTATTTATAAATTTTTCAAAGTATGCAAGTTGTTATAAAATATTCTTTTTTCGGGGAATATCCGTACGATGGTACAATCATTGGTGGACCCCACAACAGAATTATTGTCGGATTGAGAAAACGACAAAAATATTTTTATAAAAATAACGACGGATATTTTACCGTTAAAACAGTTGAACTACTCGATAGTAAAAGTACAGTAATACGCATGGTTGCATAGTAGCACACGGTATATATTACTGATGCTTACGTGAGAAATTACTCAGTTTTGTTTAATTATTGCTACAGTAATTGTTGCATAGTATCTCACATTATTTGATTCAATTATTGTCGATATTTTATATATTATTAAATCAATAATTGAGATGACAGAGTTATTAATATTATTATTTGCAATATTAACGATGTCTAGAAGTTCTGCCAATGAGAGGTTTGGTCACCTAATTGCGCGCCAATAGGGAGAAATCCTTATTGGAAAGCCCCCTCTTTCCTGGGAACGACCTGGTCGATTAATATTCTGAATTATAATAATGATGATAAATGTTATTAATTATATTGAGGTGTCTTTTTATGAAGTCACAGAAGTTTATATATATATATATATATATATATAAATTTTGTTTTATTAGTATTACTAATTTAATAAAACAGAAAAGCTTTTTATATAAAACTGAATACTTTTATAAAGTTATTTATTTTATTAGACTATAAATATAATATATTATATTCTATTATGCATAGTGTTTTGTATAGTAAAATCTTTTTATATAAAACAGAATACTTTTATAAAGTTATTTATTTTATTAGACAATAATTAGAATATATTATATTTTATTTTGCATAGTGTTTGCATAATGCTTGCATAGTGTTTGCATAATAAAATCTTTTTATATAAAACAGAATACTTTTATAAAGTTATTTGTTTTATTAAATTTTAAATAAAATATGTATATATATATATATTATATTTTATTGCATAGTATCCTTTCTATTTTTCTATAAATAGGATGCTTAGTTTGAATTGAAATCACACCAGAAGTTCAGAGAATTCTTCTTCTATAATCTTGAGCTTATTTCTTTAGAGTTTAAGAAAGCTTTGAGCGTAGTGCAAGTTTTCTTCAAGTATATCCCCGCCCTACCCGTCGGAGTACTCTTCTTTATAAGGTAAGGGATATTATTTGTTGTACTCGTAAGGGGTATTATTTCTTTCGTATTCATGAAGAGAACTTCTGTTATTCCATTCTTTATTATTATGTTGGAATAACCTGTCTATGCGAAGTACCGCATACATGGTGAAATTCTTCTGTTATTCCATTATTTATTATTATTATATTGGAATAACCTGTATATGCGAAGTACCGCATACATGGTTTACGTATGACCTGGTTCCATTCTTTATTATTCTGTTGAGAATAACCTGTCTGTGCGGTCTATCGCATGCATGGTGAATTCTTTTGTTATTCCATTCTTTATTATTCTGTTAGAATAACCTGTCTATGTGGATTACCGCATGCATGGTGAATGATCCTTTGTATTCATATGAATAGTATTTTCATTCAAAAGGGGTTTCTTCTAGGGGCAGTTTCGTAATTTTTCTGACCCTAAAAAATTCTGAAAAAATTTGAAATTATAGTTTCATGAGTTTTCTAAATTGTGTCCAAAAATGGCGATTTTTGGATGCATAGATTAAGAGTTATGGATTTTATGGGAAAAGACTATTTTAAAAGTAAACCCTTATAACTCTTTGTGGTTAACTCCAAAATTGGTGAAATTTTTATTGGGAGTAGATGTATATAACTAGAGTATACCCTGTAAATTTCGGAATTTTTGGGCAAAAGTACAATTTATGATAAATGTCTAAATATTCGGCAGTTTTGGCCATATGAAAAATAGCAAATGAATTTTAAAAATTCCGAGAAAAATATATGTTCAATATGGGATTATATTCTGCTAAATCCCATAAAAGAAATATTTTTGGTAATGATTTGGTATTTTTCATGAAAATGAACTAGTTATGAGTAAATGAATTAAATATGTTATGTGAAGTAACAAAATTGCAAAATAAGATTTTATAGCTTGGGAATCCTATTTAGGGTATATGCAGATTTTTGATGAGGGATTTGATCATTGGTGATGAAATCTTATGAGTATGACATTTTTGAATGATTAAAATGCATTATTTAGTAAAGTGTAAACAATTGAAATAAATTGTTTATAAGTTTAAGAAGTCATTAAAATATTATTATAATATTAATAATATTAGATTATGAGTTTATTAAGTGATTGATAATATTTGGATAAATTTAAAGTCTTTAATATTTATCCTTGATTTCGTTTGATTTGATTTCGTTTGATTATTGCTTATATCATTGTCATCATCCTCATGCTTATATTGTGATGAAAGTCATTTTTGGCTTACGTGCATAGATGGTCTTGGTATGATTATGACCAGGGATTATTTGGTATAATCATGACCGTACTGTAACGAATGATGTGGTAAAAGTCCTCATTGGCCGGTAGTGCATTGATGGACAGTTCTTGGTATGATTATGACCAGGGATTATTCGGTATAGTCATGACCATTGATGATTTAATGAATATCCTTGGCCCATAGTGCAGGGATGATTCGATGATATAGTTTATTTATTAAGCTGAGTCTCAGCGATAATAAAAAAATTGATGAAAACATTTTAAATCATAGAAGATACTAGATATCATGCTCTACTAGACTCTTCTAATAGATTTTTTATTCCGCTGCTGTTAAACTTAATGTCTATTGTATTTTATCAGTTTAACATTGTTGAAGACTAATGACAATTTATTCTGCATTATCTTAGTCATAATATTTCTTATTGGGCTAGTTGAGCTCACCCTTTCTTTTATTGTTCTCTTCAGGAAATGAGAATATAGCTGGGACGAGTCGGGGAACAGAGTGACGGTCCAGATGATAGCATTAGTAGTCCTCACTATTCTGTTAAATAGTGTGATAATAAATGTAATGAGGACTCCATTGAGTATGGATATTGCCTAGATAACAATATTTGTATTAAAACTCATAGCATATGTTTTGTCGTATTTTACACGACAGTTGTATAATTAAGTTTTTATTTGTATTTTATACCATGTATTTGGTGACTCAAGATGGGTGGTGTATACCTATTTTGGGGGCGTCACATGTCACACCCAAGATTTCTGCCGAAGTAATGTCGGCCACTCAAGAGATGATGTCATTGGGTCATCAACCTGGACAAGGGTTGGGAAAAGATCATTAGGGTATTAAGCACCCAATTCAAGTTCTCAGTCAACCAGGACAGCTGGGTTAGGCTATTCTGCTAGCTCCAGTCACAGGAATCCTCACAAACACAAACAGATTCCTTCATCTTCAGCCATACGTCGATTATATCTACCTACCGATCATGAGCCTATAGAGTCTCAGGTAAAGGTTCCAACCCATGTTATGGCTATGCTATTTCCCAAACCGATACCAGTTAAAGCAAAAGAGGTCCTGGTTCTTGATCCCAAATTGGAAGAAAGGGAACGAAGACGTAAACAAGACATCGCTAGAAGTTTGTCTCATCTACGCATCTTTTTTCATGATGAGCACACAAATAGATACACTCCAGACGTTGATTGTCCCGACATTATGGTAATCATTCGGGAGATGGAGGATGATGATCGCCACTTCATTACTACCGTCCACTAGGACTTCACCCTTGACAATTGGAGTAACACTCCTTGCATTTGTCGTCAAGGGTAAAATGGGCAGAAACCCCTCTACCATGTAGATAGCTTTAACTGCTTACTTTTCTGCACATTATTAGCAATTATTTTATCAGTACATGCTAACACTTTTGTATGATTGAATAGTTTCATATATTAAGTAGAAGCATATTTTGT
This sequence comes from Panax japonicus, assembly GCA_020205505.1. NCBI lineage: Eukaryota > Viridiplantae > Streptophyta > Magnoliopsida > Apiales > Araliaceae > Panax > Panax japonicus. Next base: position 32,293,357 of record CM035112.1, on the reverse strand, counting down.
TTCAGGACTCTGAATTTAAATGTGCCTGTACTTGCTGATGAGGTGCCTTTTCTCCACAAGGACTGTAACTTTTATGAAAAGTTGGACTCAGACTTGATGGAAATACAAAATTACATTGAGATACCTCAGGAGATTAAGGAATGGGTCGAAGAAAAAACCAAACCAAATCTTGATCAAACCACCTCATTCAATCTTGGAACCTTAGAAAGTCCTAGGTTGATCCATATTGGTATAGACCTCACTCCAAACTAAAGGAATGACATGGTTGCGCTATTAACCCAATTCCAGAATGTGTTTGAATGGTCTCATGAAGACATGGTGGGTTTGTCCATGGATATCGTCATCCATCGCCTTCCCATTAAAGAGGGATTCAAGCTAGTCAGGCAGAAGCTCAGGCGATTAAAACATGAGTTGAGTTTAAAGGATAAAGAAGAAATTGTGAAACAATTTCAAGCTGGCATCATCATGGTGTCCACATATCCTGAATGGCTATCAAATATAGTCCCCATGCCTAAACTAGGAGGAAAGGTTTGAGTTTGCTTGGATTACCGGGATCTGAATAAAGTTTTCCTTAAGGATAGCTTTCCCGTGCCATTTATCCACATTCTCATTAACAATACTGCTCAATACGACATGTACTCATTTGTTTATTGCTTTGTGGGATATCATCAAATCATGGTTGCTGAGGAAGATCGTGAGAAAACTTCATTCATCACGCCTTGGGGAACCTTTTCCTATAGACGATTGTCATTCGGCCTCATTAATGCCGGAGCAACCTACCAGCAAGCTATGATGGCTCTTTTCCATGACTTAATGCACAAAAAGATATAGATCTATATGGATGACATCATTTTCAAATCCCAAGGGGAAGAAGACCATTTAGACCATCTCAGAAAGCTTTTCAACAAGTTGCATAAATATAACTTGAAGTTGAATCCGTCCAAGTGAACCTTTGGTGTTAAATCAGGCAAGTTGCTAGGCTTCCTAGTCAGCCACAAAGGGATTGAGCTGGATCCCACCAAAATCTAGGCCATCAAGGAAATGCTTCATTAGCAGGTTTATTTCTCAACTCACAGCAACTGTGACAACCTGATATTTTCTATATAAATAAATCATAAATTTTGCGTATAATTTTTTTTTTTATAAATATGAATGATATGTGCCAAGGTAATGTGTAATTATAATTATATGTGTGATAAATAAAATTTATTTATTACATAAGTATTGCAAATAAATTTATTTTAGAATTATTGATTACTATCAATTATATTTTTATACTAATTAATTCCTTATTGGAAATGTTTTATTAATTATTTTTCAAGGAAAATATAATCTTATATTATTTAAATAATATAGGAAATGATTTTAGAATAATTATCTATTTTATAGGTAAGAATGCGTGAAAGGTATTATGCATGTGTTTATGTGATGAATATAAAATATATTTATTACATGAGTGGTTATGAATAATTTTATTTTAGAATTATTGCTCATTATAAAATATATTCTAATAATAAATAATTTTATAGTAAAAATGTTTTTAAAGATTATTTTCCATGAAAATATGATAATTATATTAATTGAATAATATATGATATGATTATAGAATTTTATAATACTTATTTTATTATATGAATTTTGTTCAAGATATTAAGTAAATTATTTCTACTTAATTAATAAGGTTATATATGAAAGATAATTCAGATATGAAATTCAAACCCTAATTTTGGGTTTTGATCAAGGAATGAGAATAATAATATTATATTATTATTTGTCAGCGTTATAGATAAGTATGGTTATGTGTGTAATGTTAATGTGTGGAATAGTTTTATTATATTACGACCAAACCCTATTAATATTTTTATAAACCCTAAATACTAGTCTGATAAACTCTATTTCTGGTCCTGGATTAAGGAATGCTGATAATAATATAATACAAATTATATTTTAATTTTTCAATGCTATAAATATGTACTGTATGTGCGTGGACTGATAGTATTGGTTAAATATTGTGTAAAATGTCAAAACCCTAGTTTAAGTTGTTAAACCCTAAGTTAAAGCCGAATGCCGGCTTAAGACTGTTATGTAATCATGTTAATGTGAATTATGTTGTGTATTGGGGAAATTAAAATTAATTAGAAAAAACTCTAAAACCTAATTAATTAGAAACCCTAATTAATTGAGAACCCTAATTATTAAATTTGGGAATATAATTTCTAATTTTAGAAACCTTAATTAGTAATTGTAAACTCTCATTACTAATCGTATGCCCAAATCGTAAAATTAGAAATCTTAATTTTAAAGGATAGAAACCCTAATTATTAAGGTATATAAAACCTTATTAATTTTCCTAAATTAAAACTCTAATTGCTTTATTAGCAAAGTTAATTATGATTAAGGGTAATAAACCCTAATGTCCATGTATAAGATAATTACAAACTTAATTTAATTAACAAATTTATTTTTTTCAAAATTTTAGAAACTAAAAGTTATTTAATTTTATTTATTTAATTTTTGTACAAACCCTAAATTGGAAATCCTAGATCTTGTTTGCTTATAAAACCTAAACCCAAACCCTAAACCCTAAGGGTTTGACAAGATTACAAGATTGCCCTTAAATTTCCAAGCGAAAAGACAATTTTACCCCTCTTGCATAATTGAGCTTACTTGCAAATCTTGCTATAATAAGAGTTGGTCAACAACTCTTACCAAACCCATGTGACTACAATGCCAGCAATCAGCCACAAATCTCAGCAATATTCAATGCATCCAACATCTATATAAGATCAAGGAGAGAGAAAATGTCATTGTTTAGCTTATTTTGTACAAACACAAATCCTAGAGTCTCTCTCTAAAGACCAACGAAAAAAATAGTATATCAGTTCTAAATCAAAGCCCCACGAATTCCTCTAACAAATCAGAAGCCTTAGTTCCAGAAATCAAAGCTTAAAGGTATAAACCCTAATCAAAATTTCGGACTTTGATCCTCTGTTAAAAGTTATGTTTGAGTGTTAGGATATGTTGTATATAGTGTTATTAAGTGATCTGGGTTGATAGATGTTGAACCCATAACATCTATAAGCTCAGATTTAGTGTTTTTGTAAATCTGGAAATTTTTAAAGCAGTGGTCTGACAATGAATGTCAGACCCTATAGATCTCAGTATGATATGTATTTTTGATGTTTAAATGTTTAAACATGTAGTTTGTTATGTGATCTTTCATCTGAAATTGGATTCAAAGCCAGATCAGTTGTATATTGAAAGTTATTGATGGTCAAAGGTCGTTGATCGACCACGACTTCACTAATTCTGGGTAACCCAGAATTTTTCTTGAAATCTGACAACGTTTATAATGGGCTCTAATTTGCTGTATGTTTATGTTTTAGCTATTTTTTTTGTTTGATTCTTGTAGCCTGACATGAGTACTACATGTTAAAGTCTTTATCTCACCCAGATCATGAGCAGAAACGAAATTATTTAAGGTCAAAGTAGGTTGACCGAACTGCCGGAAGAAGAAATCTGGGTAACCCAAATTCTTCATGAACCATTTTTTTGTCAGAATTTTGACCAAAATAGATCTTACTGTTTTGATGTTTTTCAGTCGATCTGTTGATATATTATTGTAGCCTGATATCTCCACTTCATTCTTGAAGCTTTAAATAACACTAAGTAAACCTGGAACGCATGGATCAAAGACCTGGAAAGTAACCTCTCGAACTGTTCTTCATTTCTGGAAAACCCAAAAATGAAGAACAGCTTTGACATGAAATTCGAATGCTTATAACTCACTGATTAGTTGTTGGATAGCCATGAACTTAGTTGTTAGTTGTTCTATTACATTAGTATTATAATATTAAAGCAAGAACACGACCAGAAAACCTTAGCATCACGATTTAAATGTTGGTCAAACAAGCCACCATGAAACCGGTCTGACAGTGTTCTTGAGCTCAAGAACACCTAAGATTACAGATTTGTGTCGCTATAGGCTATAGCGACGGTTCCTATTATTTTTAATTTCTGAATTTTCGAAAATTGATTAAAAATAGAAAATAAATTATAAAAATTACAAAATTAGTTTTAAAAATTATTTTAAATTATGAAAAATAACTTTTAATTATTTGAGACATTTTTTCAATAATATTTATAATTATTTGGATATTAATGATATTTAATTTATTTAATTAGTGTATTAAATAAATTAGAGAAAAAATGATTTTTATTATATAAAAATCATTTTTAAAATGAATAAAGTGTTTAAAAATATTTTGAGTTAATTTTTTGATAACTTTTAATATTTTGTGAGGAATTTCATTAATTAATTAATATTAATGATAATTAATTTATTTATTTAATATATTAAATAAATTATGAAAAATAGAATTAATGATTTAAAAATTATAGAAAAATGATTTAAAGGTTATAAAAGTATTTTAAGTTAAAAATATAACTTTTAATATTTAAAGGTAAATTTCATTAATTAATTATTATTAATGATATTAAAGTTATTTAATAATTATATTAAATAATTTAATTTAAAATGATTTTATGATTATAAAAATCATTTTAAATAAAAATAAAGTGTTTAAAGATATTTTAAGTTATAAATTATAACTTTTAATATTTAAAGGATAATTTCATTAATAATTTGATATTAATGATCTTAATTTAACCCTAATGATATTAATTTATTTAATAATTATATTAAATAAATAGTTTAAAAATGGTTTTATTAATTTAAAAATCATTTAAAAAGGGATATAAATGAATTAAAAATATTTTAAGTTATAATTAATAACTTTTAATATTAGGATAATGATACATTAATATTTTATGGTAATTATTTAATAATGTTTTTAAAAGTTTTAAAAATCATTTAAGGGTAATATAAATAGTTTGAGTTATTATACATAACTTTAATATTTTGGTAATGGTTTCATTAATAGTTTAATATTGATTAAATGTTAATGATAATAGAATTGTTTGCTATTTAAATTATTTAATAGTGATTCTGATATTTCAAAAATTATGGTAAATGGTAATAAATATTTTATAATTATTATAAGGCCATGAAAAATAGTATGACTGATGTTTAAGTTAACTATTTGGATATTGAACTTCGGGATAGAGTCTTAGACTCGATTTTTACCCGATAAAGTTGTCGGTAGACCGACATGTTTCAGAAATTGATCTGAACTTGGATAGATTGTTTGGATAACTGTTTATTTGTGATTCAATGGTGTTAAAGTTTTGTGCCAATGTAATTAGGAATGTGCTGACTGCAATAGGCAGTGTTATGTGTTACGTTATGTTATACTAATCAGTAAAATGATCTGATTAATGATAGGTGATCTCATAAAAGATAAATCTAAGTTGCATAATTATAAGCAGCGCATCAGGCAAGTATCCTACCTTTGCATTTTCTTTATGCAATAGACAAGTGTAAGAATGTTTCAAAATTATATTATTACTGTACAGATTGTTAAACCTATATTATATACACCTATTGATTATCAACATGTTAGTTTATGATAATTCAGTTATATATTATGTTCGTTAATTTCTATAAATGATTATACAAGTGTCCCCACTTGGATAATCATTGTATTTAATCACATGTTGATACACCTTTGATATACATATATGTTGAATTATATATTATTGTTGAACAAGATAAGACCTTTGTTATGAAAACCCGACAGGTATGAACATCCCAATCATGGGAAAAATTTTATGCGCTACGGCGAACAAAGGATGAACGATAATATCAATCTAGCAACGTAGTATTGATCAATACAAGGTACAACGGGGCTGATCACCCTCCGTGCCCGTAAGCAATGGCCGGTTTACAGATGAATTTCTGTTTAAACCCTTTCGAAAATGAAAACAATGTTCATAATATGTCACAGAAACCCATGTATAGACAATACACAGTTTCAAAAATTTGAAAGAGGGTTGTTATGTTATTGTTATTGGTACAGATTACTTCACAACTATTGACCGGTTGTAGAAGAATATTATAAAGAAAACATTTAAATTCTTTCAACTTATATATATATAAATACTTGCTGGGCACTCAAATGCTCATCCTTGCTTAATTTAAATGTTTTCAGCTAAGTGTGAACAACTGGAAAGTTCGGCCAAGACCAAGTGAAAAGGAAAGCAAACAGGACATGTTATTGGTATCATTTGTAATATATAGACTGTATTAAGTTAATGATATGTATTATATATCATGTAAAAAATGTAGTAAAGGTTGCGTACTTGGGATTAGACTCTGATAAATGTAAGTTGAGTTTAAGTTTTATATTGTGGTTATTCTTATTAGTATTATTCCGCTAATAGAAATGGTATCGTGAAGTACCGAGTTCGGGTTTCAAGTATCCGGGTTCGGGGACTTCACATTTGGTATCAGAGCTATAGGGTTAGAAACCTTAGGTGGGTTAGACCTTAGGCTATAACCTTAGAACAGAGGGAAATGTTGAAAATATAAATAACTCATATAGAGTTTAAAAAGGAGATGAATTGAATAAATTCATTGTCAAAAAAATAAAAGATAATTTATAAAACTATTATGTGTTGTGTGTATTTAGTATTTGCTAGTCAGGATAATTTTGTGTGTAGGTGTTAGAAAGGAACAGAATTAGGATACCCTTAAGTAGTAAAGAATAAGTCAACGTCCATGACAGAGCCAATATCAAAGTCAATAACTGCAATAGAGGATCACATTGAAAGCTACCTTAAAGAGGTGGTTATTTTGGAAAGTATAGTACTGGATCAAGAAACGCTAAGTATAACTGATAGGTAAAGTATAGTTAAAGGATATGTGGTCAATGTTGAGTTCTTAAACTCGTATATATATGGTGATTTCTTAAACTCGTATGTTTGTGATGAGTTCTTAAACTCATAATGTGTTAGAAGTTGTGACAAATTGGATATAGTTATGTGTAAATGGATATGGAGGATAATGGAAATAGATAGGTTACTAAGCAATTGATCGTTAGTGAATGTGTAAGGAATAGGTAGTATTAGTGTTAGTTAGATATGTATGATTTTAGGTGGTATATATGATAGGTATATTGATGTAATGTAATATTTTGTATAAGTTCTGGCAGCGATTCCCGACTTTCAAGTCACAAAGGGATAGCGAATGTTTAAAGCAATATGTGCTAAGGTATGTCCAGTATTTTGAATATGGATCTATGTTGGATTAATGGGATAAGTTGGTATAAAGATAGTAAATATTTATCTAATCACTGGTTATTACAGTCGACCGAGTTTTCAAAATCTAATATTTTGAGTACATGATTATGTGAATAGAAAATTTTGCGTTATATGATAAGCGTTTACGATAAGGCTTAGAATGTAAGGAATAATTTACGATAATACCGTCAAGATGAAAGAAAAACTAAAGGGCAGAAGAACCTGTTAACAAAGCTGGAGGACAACCAGACCTGATATGATACAGAACGCTCAAGTTGTGCAGAACGGAATACCAGCTGCGAAAGATCAACCAGATAATCAAACGTCGAACGTTAAAGACTTCAAGGCTGTCCTATCGCCGGAATTCAAAGGTACAACTGATCGTATAAAAGCCCAAATTTGGGTTAGGGAAATTGAACAGGTGTTCGTGATAACTAAGGTAGCTGAGGGGCAAAAGACCACTTTTTCCACCTACATGATGAAGGGTAAGGCAAATTTCTGGTGGGAAGCAAATCAGGTGTGATAGCAGGGGATAAGTTGAAGACTTTATTTTTCCAAAATTATTTTTCTGGTAGTATACAGGCTAGAATGGAGGTGAAATTTCTAGAGTCAAAGCAATGAGATATGTCAGTTGTGGAATATGCCGCAAAATTTAATGAATTGGCTAGGTTTGCTCCGCATCAAGTTGATACGGAGGCTAGAAAAACACGAAGGTTTGAGCTGGGATTAAAACCCTAGCTCTACATCAAGGTGGAAGTGTTGCAGATTCCTACATTTGCAGCACTCATGGAGAAAGTGATTATTGCTGAGGAGGGGAGTAAGGCCATGAGCCTTTACAACAAGGTAAGAAGGAACAAGGGTAAGGTTGAGGAAGCTGGGAAGGTAAGAATTAATAGTGAAAGTAAAGGTGAAAAGAAACAAAGGGAATAGGAGTGAAAAGAGGAAGGCAAATAACTTTGGAAGTGTGCAGGTGAAGCAAGAAGGTGAGAAAAAGAAGCAGGTGGTGTAATGACTTGTGGAAAGAACCACTCGGGGAAATGTTAGCAAGGAAAGTTTGTGTGTGGAAAGTAAGGACAGAAGGGATATATATCTTTCCAAAATGTCCCAATCCAATAATGTATAGTGAATGTGTTGTGTGCGAATCAATAAAGCATAAGGTAAAAGACTGTTAAAGAAAGGAAATGGAAACAAGGAATGCGAATACGGAACAAGGCAACAGGACATTGGCGACAACGGGACCAACTTCAACAAATAAAACAACGAAATCATCCGTAAACGTCTTCAGTGGGACTGTTCGGGATTCGATAGCAGCCGGGGATGCAACTCCAGGTATTAATCTAACCAATTTTTATTTTCTTATTATATTTTTATATATACTAAATTATTTTTATAAATTATTTTGAAAGAGGAATTTGAGTTCTCTTAGAAATCAAATTTCTGTTTAAAGAGATAGATAAGCGTTATGCTAAATAGTTAAAGATCGATTCGATCAATTATGATCGAGATCTAATTGTAATGATTGTGTATGTTATGTACCCTTGGATGTATAGGTTTTAAAAGGTGATTCTGGGGACGGAATCTTTATAAGGGAGGGTGAATGTGACAACCTGATATTTTCTATATAAATAAATCATAAATTTTGCGTATAAATTTTTTTTTTATAAATATGAATGATATGTGCCAAGGTAATGTGTAATTATAATTATATGTGTGATAAATAAAATTTATTTATTATATAAGCATTGCAAATAAATTTATTTTAGAATTATTGATTACTATCAATTATATTTTTATACTAATTAATTCCTTATTGGAAATATTTTATTAATTATTTTTCAAGAAAAATATAATCTTATATTATTTAAATAATATAAGAAATGATTTTAGAATAATTATCTATTTTAAAGGTAAGAATGCGTGAAAGGTATTATCTATGTGTTTATGTGATGAATATAAAATATATTTATTACATGAATGATTATGAATAATTTTATTTTAGAATTATTGCTCATTATAAAATATATTCTAATAATAAATAATTTTATAGTAAAAATGTTTTTAATGATTATTTTCCATGAAAATATGATAATTATATTAATTAAATAATATATGATATGATTATAGAATTTTTATAATACTTATTTTATTATATGAATTTTGTTCAAGATATTAAGTAAATTATTTTTACTTAATTAATAAGGTCATATATGAAAGATAATTCAGATATGGAATCCAAACTCTAATTTTGGGTTTTGATCAAGGAATGAGAATAATAATATTATATTATTATTTGTCAGCGTTATAGATAAGTATGGTTATGTGTGTAATGTTAATGTGTGGAACAGTTTTATTATATTACGACCAAACCCTATTAATATTTTTATAAACCCTAAATACTAGTCTGATAAACACTATTTCTGGTCCTGGATTAAGGAATGATGATAATAATATAATACAAATTATATTTTAATTTTTCAATGCTATAAATTTGTACTGTATGTGCGTGGACTGATAGTATTGGTTAAATATTGTGTAAAATGTCAAAATCCTAGTTTAAGTTGTTAAACCCTAAGTTAAAGCCGAATGCCGGCTTAAGACTGTTATGTAATCATGTTAATGTGAATTATGTTGTGTATTGGGGAAATTAAAATTAATTAGGAAAAACTCTAAAACCTAATTAATTAGAAACCCTAATTAATTTAGAACCCTAATTATTAAATTTGGGAATACAATTTCTAATTTTAGAAACCTTAATTAGTAATTGTAAACTCTCATTACTAATCGTATGCCCTAATCGTAAAATTAGAAATCTTAATTTTAAAGGATAGAAACCCTAATTATTAAGGTATATAAAACCTTATTAATTTTCCTAAATTAAAACTCTAATTGCTTTATTAGCAAAGTTAATTATGATTAAGGGTAATAAACCCTAATGTCCATGTATAAGATAATTACAAACTTAATTTAATTAACAAATTTATTTTTTTCAAAATTTTAGAAACTAAAAGTTATTTAATTTTATTTATTTAATTTTTGTACAAACCCTAAATTGGAAATCCTAGATCTTGTTTGCTTATAAAACCTAAACCCAAACCCTAAACCCTAAGGGTTTGACAAGATTACAAGATTGCCCTTAAATTTCCAAGCAAAAAGACAATTTTACCCCTCTTGCATAATTGAGCTTACTTGCAAATCTTGCTATAATAAGAGTTGGTCAACAACTCTTACCAAACCCATGTGACTACAATGCCAGCAATCAGTCACAAATCTCAGCAATATTCAATGCATCCAACATCTATATAAGATCAAGGAGAGAGAAAATATCATTGTTTAGCTTATTTTGTACAAACACAAATCCTAGAGTCTCTCTCTCAAGACCAACGAAAAAAAATAGTATATCAGTTCTAAATCAAAGCCCCACGAATTCCTCTAACAAATCAGAAGCCTTAGTTCCAGAAATCAAAGCTTAAAGTTATAAAAACCCTAATCAAAATTTCGGACTTTGATCCTCTGTTAAAAGTTATGTTTGAGTGTTAGGATAAGTTGTATATAGTGTTATTAAGTGATCTAGGTTGATAGATGCTGAACCCATAACATCTATAAGCTCAGATCTAGTGTTTTTGCAAATCTGGAAATTTTTAAAGCAGTGGTCTGACAATGAATGTCAGACCCTATATATCTCAGTATGATATGTATTTTTGATGTTTAAATGTTTAAACATGTAGTTTGTTATGTGATCTTTCATCTGGAATCGGATTCAAAGCCAGATCAGTTGTATATTGAAAGTTATTGATGGTCAAAGGTCGTTGACCGACCACGACTTCACTAATTCTGGGTAACCCATAATTTTTCTAGAAGTCTGACAACGTTTATAATGGGCTCTGATCTTGCTGTATGTTTATGTTTTAGCTATTTTGTTGTTTGATTCTTGTAGCCTGGCATGAGTACTACATGTTAAAGTCTTTATCTCACCCAGATCATGAGCAGAAACGAAATTATTTAAGGTCAAAGTAGGTTGACCGAACTGCCGGAAGAAGAAATCTGGGTAACCCAGATTCTTCATGAACCAATTTTTTGTCAGAATTTTGACCAATATAGATCTTACTGTTTTGATGTTTTTTTCAGTCGACCTATTGATATATTATTGTAGCCTGATATCTCCACTTCATTCTTGAAGCTTTAAATAACACTAATTAAACCTGGAACGCATGGATCAAAGACCTGGAAAGTAACCTCTCGAACTGTTCTTCATTTCTGGGAAACCCAGAAATGAAGAACAGCTCTGACATGAAATTCGATTGCTTATAACTCACTGATTAGTTGTTGGATAGCCATGAACTTAGTTGTTAGTTGTTCTATTACATTAGTATTATAATATTAAAGCAAGAACACGGCCAGAAAACCTTAGCATCACGATTTATATGTTGGTCAAACAAGCCACCATGAAACCGGTCTGACAGTGTTCTTGAGCTCAAGAACAACTAAGACGACAGATTTGTGTCGCTATAGGCTATAGCGACGGTTCCTATTATTTTTAATTTCTGAATTTTCAGAAATTGATTAAAAATAGAAAATAAATTATAAAAATTACAAAATTAGTTTTAAAAATTATTTTAAATTATGAAAAATAACTTTTAATTATTTGGGACATTTTTTTATTAATATTTATAATTATTTGGATATTAATGATATTTAATTTAATTAATTAGTGTATTAAATAAATTAGAGAAAAAATTATTTTAATTATATAAAAATTATTTTTAAAATGAATAATGTGTTTAAAAATATTTTGAGTTAATTTTTTGATAACTTTTAATATTTTGTGATGAATTTCATTAATTAATTAATATTAATGATAATTAAGTTATTTATTTAATATATTAAATAAATTATGAAAATAGAATTAATGATTTAAAAATTATAGAAAAATGATTTGAAGGTTATAAAAGTATTTTAAGTTATAAATATAACTTTTAATATTTAAAGGTAAATTTCATTAATTAATTATTATTAATGATATTAAAGTTATTTAATAATTATATTAAATAGTTTAATTTAAAAATGATTTTATGATTATAAAAATTATTTTAAATAAAAATAAAGTGTTTAAAGATATTTTAAGTTATAAATTATAACTTTTAATATTTAAAGGATAATTTCATTAATAATTTGATATTAATGATATTAATTTAACCCTAATGATATTAATTTATTTAATAATTATATTTAATAAATAGTTTAAAAATGGTTTTATTAATTTAAAAATCATTTAAAAAGGGATATAAATGAATTAAAAATATTTTAAGTTATAATTAATAACTTTTAATATTTGGATAATGATACATTAATAGTTTATGGTAATTATTTAATAATGTTTTTAAAAGTTTTAAAAATCATTTAAGGCTAATATAAATATTTTGAGTTATTATACATAACTTTAATATTTTGGCAATGGTTTCATTAATAGTTTAATATTGATTAAATGTTAATGATAATAGAATTGTTTGCTATTTAAATCATTTAATAGTGATTCTGATATTTCAAAAATTATGGTAAATGATAATAAATATTTTATAATTATTATAAGGCCATGAAAAATAGTATGACTGATGTTTAAGTTAACTATTTGGATATTGAACTTCGGGATAGAGTCTTAGACTCGATTTTTACCCGATAAAGTTGTCGGTAGACCGACATGTTTCAGAAATTGATCTGGACTTAGATAGATTGTTTGGATAACTGTTTATTTGTGATTCAATGGTGTTAAAGTTTTGTGCCAATGTAATTAGGAATGTGCTGACTACAATAGGCAGTGTTATGTGTTACGTTATGTTATACTAATCAGTAAAATGATCTGATTAATGATAGGTGATCTCATAAAAGATAAATCTAAGTTGCGTAATTATAAGCAGCGCATCAGGTAAGTATCCTACCTTTGCATTTTCTTTATGCAATGGACAAGTGTAAGAATGTTTCAAAATTATATTATTACTGTACAAATTGTTAAACCTATATTATATACACCCATTAATTATCAACATGTTAGTATATGATAATTCAGTTAAATATTCTGTTCGTTAATTTCTATAAATGATTGTCCCCACTTGGATAATCATTGTATTTAATCACATGTTGATACACCTTTGATATACATATATGTTGAATTATATATTATTGTTGAAAAAGATAAGACCTTTGTTATGAAAACCCGACAGGTATGAACATCCCAATCATGGGAAAAATTTTATGCGCTACGGCGGACAAAGGATGAACGATAATATCGTTCTAGCAACGTAGTATTGATCAATACAGGGTACAACGGGGCTGATCACCCTCCGTGCCCGTAAGCAATGGCCGATTTACAGATGAATTTCTGTTTAAACCCTTTCGAAAATGAAAACAATGTTCATAATATGTCACAGAAACCCATGTATAGACAATACACAGTTTCAAAAATTTGAAAGACGGTTGTTATGTTATTGTTATTGGTACAGATTACTTCACAACTATTGACCGATTGTAGAAGAATATTATAAAGAAAACATTTAAATTCTTTCAACTTATATATATAAATACTTGCTGGGCACTCAAATGCTCATCCTTGCTTAATTTAAATGTTTTCAGCTAAGTGTGAAGAACTGGAAAGTTCGGCCAAGACCAAGTGAAAAGGAAAGCAAACAGGACATGTTATTGGTATCATTTGTAATATATAGACTGTATTAAGTTAATGATATGTATTATATATCATGTAAAAAATGTAGTAAAGGTTGCGTACTTGGGATTAGACTCTGATAAATGTAAGTTGAGTTTAAGTTTTATATTATGGTTATTATTATTAGTATTATTCCGCTCATAGAAATGGTATCGTGAAGTACCGAGTTTGGGTTTCAAGTATCCGGGTTCGGGGACTTCACATTTGGTATCAGAGCTATAGGGTTAGAAACCTTAGGTGGGTTAGACCTTAGGCTATAACCTTAGAACAGAGGGAAACGTTAAAAATATAAATAACTCATATAGAGTTTAAAAATGAGATGAATTGAATAAACTCATCGTCAAACAAAATAAAAGATAATTTATAAAACTATTATGTGTTGTGTGTATTTAGTATTTGCTAGTCAGGATAATTTTGTGTGTAGGTGTTAGAAAGGAACAGAATTAGGATACCCTTAAGTCGTAAAGAATAAGTCAACGTCCATGACAGAGCCAATATCAAAGTTAATAACTGCAATAGAGGCTCACATTGGAAGCTACCTCAAAGAGGTGGTTATTTTGGAAAGTATAGTACTGGATCAAGAAACACTAAGTATAACTGATATGTAAAGTATAGTTAAAGGATATATGGTCAATGTTGAGTTCTTAAACTCGTATATTTATGGTGAGTTCTTAAACTCGTATGTTTGTGATGAGTTCTTAAACTCATAATGTGTTAGAAGCTGTGACAATTTGGATATAGTTATGTGTAAATGGATATGGAGGATAATGGAAATAGATAGGTTACTAAGCAATTGATCGTTAGTGAATGTGTAAGGAATAGGTAGTATTAGTGTTAGTTGGATATGTATGATTTTAGGTGGTATATATGATAGGTATGTTGGTGTAATGTAATATTTTGTATAAGTTATTGCAGCGATTCCCGACTTTCAAGTCACAAAGGGATAGCGAATGTTTAAAGCAATATGTGCTAAGGTATGTCCAGTGTTTTGAATATGGTTCTATGTTGGATTAATGGGATAAGTTGGTATAAAGATAGTAAATATTTATCTGGTCACTGGTTATTACAGTAAACCGAGTTTTCAAAATCTAATATTTTGAGTACATGATTATGTGAATAGAAAATTTTGCGTTATATGATAAGCGTTTACGATAAGGCTTAGAATGTAAGGAATAATTTACGATAATACCGTCAAGATGAAAGAAAAACTAAAGGGCAGAAGAACCTGTTAACAAAGCTGGAGGACAACCAGACCCGATACGATACAGAACGCTCAAGTTGTGCAGAACGGAATACCAGCTGCGAAAGATCAACCAGATAATCAAACGTCGAACGTTAAAGACTTCAAGGCTGTCCTATCGCCGGAATTCAAAGGTACAACTGATCGTATAAAAGCCCAAATTTGGGTTAGGGAAATTGAACAGGTGTTCGTGATAACTAAGGTAGCTGAGGGGCAAAAGACCACTTTTGCCACCTACATGATGAAGGGTTAGGCAAATTTCTGGTGGGAAGCAAATCAGGTGTGATAGCAGGGGATAGGTTTAAGACTTTATTTTTCCAAAATTATTTTTCTAGTAGTATACAGGCTAGAATGGAGGTGAAATTTCTAGAGTCAAAGCAACGGGATATGTCAATTGCGAAATATGCCGCAAAATTTAATGAATTGGCTAGGTTTGCTCCGCATCAAGTTGATACGGAGGCTAGAAAAACACGAAGGTTTGAGCTGGGATTAAAATCCTAGCTCTACATCAAGGTGGAAGTGTTGCAGATTCCTACATTTGCAGCACTCATAGAGAAAGCGATTATTGCTGAGGAGGGGAAGTAAGGCCATGAGCCTCTACAACAAGGTAAGAAGGAACAAGGGTAAGGTTGAGGAAGCTGGGAAGATAGGAATTAATAGTGAAAGTAAAGGTGGAAAAAAACAAAGGGAATAGGAGTGAAAAGAGGAAGGCGAATAACTTTGGAAGTGTGCAGGTGAAGCAAGAAGGTGAGAAAAAGAAGCAGGTGGTGTAATGACTTGTGGAAAGAACCACTCGGGGAAATGTTAGCAAGGAAAGTTTGTGTGTGGAAAGTAAGGACAGAAGGGATATATATCTTTCCAAAATGTCCCAATCCAATAATGTATAGTTAATGTGTTGTGTGCGAATCAATAAAGCATAAGGTAATAGACTGTTAAAGAAAGGAAATGGAAACAAGGAATGCAAATACGGAACAAGGCAACAGGACATTGGCGACAACGGGACCAACTTCAACAAATAAAACAACGAAATCAACCGCAAGCGTCTTCAGTGGGACTGTTCGGGATTCGATAGCAACCGGAGATGAAACTTCAGGTATTAATCTAACCAATTTTTATTTTCTTATTATATTTTTATATATATTAAATTATTTTTATAAATTATTTTGAAGGAGGAATTTGAGTTCTCTTAGAAATCAAATTTCTGTTTAAGGAGATAGATAAGCGTTATGCTAAATAGTTAAAGATCGATTCGATCAATTATGATCGAGATCAAATTGTAATGATTATGTATGTTATTT
Source organism: Panax japonicus (assembly GCA_020205505.1). NCBI lineage: Eukaryota > Viridiplantae > Streptophyta > Magnoliopsida > Apiales > Araliaceae > Panax > Panax japonicus. The sequence continues at coordinate 32,276,907 of CM035112.1, read as the reverse complement.
ACCCTGGTATGTATAGGTTTTAAAAGGTGATTCCGGGGACGGAATCTTTATAAGGGAGGGTGAATGTGACAACCTAATATTTTCTATATAAATAAATCATAAATTTTGCGTATAATTTTTTTTTTTATAAATATGAATGATATGTGCCAAGGTAATGTGTAATTATAATTATATGTGTGATAAATAAAATTTATTTATTACATAAGTATTGCAAATAAATTTATTTTAGAATTATTGATTACTATCAATTTTATTTTATACTAATTAATTCCTTATTGGAAATGTTTTATTAATTAATTTTCAAGGAAAATATAATCTTATATTATTTAAATAATATAGGAAATGATTTTAGAATAATTATCTATTTTAAAGGTAAGAATGCGTGAAAGGTATTATGTATATGTTTATGTGATGAATATAAAATATATTTATTACATGAATGGTTATGAATAATTTTATTTTAGAATTATTGCTCATTATAAAATATATTCTAATAATAAATAATTTTATAGTAAAAATGTTTTTAATGATTATTTTCCATGAAAATATGATAATTATATTAATTGAATAATATATGATATGATTATAGAATTTTTATAATACTTATTTTATTATATGAATTTTGTTCAAGATATTAAGTAAATTATTTCTACTTAATTAATAAGGTTATATATGAAAGATAATTCAGATATGGAATCCAAACCTTAATTTTGGGTTTTGATCAAGGAATGAGAATAATAATATTATATTATTATTTGTTAGCGTTATAGATAAGTATGGTTATTTGTGTAATGTTAATGTGTGGAACAGTTTTATTATATTACGACTAAACCCTATTAATATTTTTATAAACCCTAAATACTAGTCTGATAAACTCTATTTCTGGTCCTGGATTAAGGAATGATGATAATAATATAATACTAATTATATTTTAATTTTTCAGTGCTATAAATATGTACTGTATGTGCGTGGACTGATAGTATTGGTTAAATATTGTGTAAAAAGCCAAAACCCTACTTTAAGTTGTTAAACCCTAAGTTAAAGCCGAATGCCGGCTTAAGACTGTTATGTAATCATATTAATGTGAATTATGTTGTGCATTGGGAAATTAAAATTAATTAGGAAAAACTCTAAAACCTAATTAATTAGAAACCCTAATTAATTTAGAACCCTAATTATTAAATTTGGGAATATAATTTCTAATTTTAGAAACCTTAATTAGTAATTGTAAACTCTCATTACTAATCGTATGCCCTAATCGTAAAATTAGAAATCTTAATTTTAAAGGATAGAAACCCTAATTATTAAGGTATATAAAACCTTATTAATTTTCCTAAATTAAAACTCTAATTGCTTTATTAGAAAAGTTAATTATGATTAAGGGTAATAAACCCTAATGTCCATGTATAAGATAATTACAAACTTAATTTAATTAATAAATTTATTTTTTTCAAAATTTTAGAAACTAAAAGTTATTTAATTTTATTTATTTAATTTTTGTACAAACCCTAAATTGGAAATCCTAGATCTTATTTTCTTATAAAACCTAAACCCAAACCCTAAACCCTAAGGGTTTGACAAGATTACAAGATTGCCCTTAAATTTCCTAGCGAAAAGAAAATTTTACCCGTCTTGCATAATTGAGCTTACTTGCAAATCTTGCTATAATAAGAGTTGGTCAACAACTCTTACCAAACCCATGTGACTACAATTCCAGCAATCAGCCACACAAATCTCAGCAATATTCAATTCATCCAACATCTATATAAGATCAAGGAGAGAGAAAATATCATTGTTTAGCTTATTTTGTACAAACACAAATCCTAGAGTCTCTCTCTCAAGACCAACGAAAAAAAATAGTATATCAGTTCTAAATCAAAGCCCCACGAATTCCTCTAATTAACAAATCAGAAGCCTTAGTTCCAGAAATCAAAGCTTAAAGGTATAAAAACCCTATCAAAATTTCGGACTTTGATCCTCTGTTAAAAGTTATGTTTGAGTGTTAGGATAAGTTGTATATAGTGTTATTAAGTGATCTGGGTTGATAGATGCTGAACCCATAACATCTATAAGCTCAGATCTAGTGTTTTTGCAAATCTGGAAATTTTTAAAGCAGTGGTCTGACAATGAATGTCAGACCCTATAGATCTCAGTATGATATGTATTTTTGATGTTTAAATGTTTAAACATATAGTTTGTTATGTGATCTTTCATCTATAATTGGATTCAAAGCCAGATCAGTTGTATATTGAAAGTTATTGATGGTCAAAGGTCGTTGACCGACCACGACTTCACTAATTTTGGGTAACCCAGAATTTTTCTAGAAGTCTGACAACGTTTATAATGGGCTCTGATCTTGCTGTATGTTTATGTTTTAGCTATTTTGTTATTTGATTCTTGTAGCCTGGCATGAGTACTACATGTTAAAGTCTTTATCTCACCCAGATCATGAGCAGAAACGAAATTATTTAAGGTCAAAGTAGGTTGACCGAACTGCCGGAAGAAGAAATCTGGGTAACCCAGATTCTTCATGAACCATTTTTTTGTCAGAATTTTGACCAATATAGATCTTACTGTTTTGATGTTTTTCAGTCGATATGTTGATATATTATTGTAGCCTGATATCTCCACTTCATTCTTGAAGCTTTAAATAACACTAAGTAAACCTGGAACGCATGGATCAAAGACCTAGAAAGTAACCTCTCGAACTGTTCTTCATTTCTGGGAAACCCAAAAATGAAGAACAGCTCTGACATGAAATTCGAATGCTTATAACTCACTGATTAGTTGTTGGATAGCCATGATCTTAGTTGTTAGTTGTTCTATTACATTAGTATTATAATATTAAAGCAAGAACACGACCAGAAAACCTTAGCATCACGATTTAAATGTTGGTCAAACAAGCCACCATGAAACCGGTCTGACAGTGTTCTTGAGCTCAAGAACACCTAAGACGACAGATTTGTGTCGCTATAGGCTATAGCAACGGTTCCTATTATTTTTAATTTCTGAATTTTCAGAAATTGATTAAAAATAGAAAATAAATTATAAAAATTACAAAATTAGTTTTAAAAATTATTTTAAATTATGAAAAATAACTTTTAATTATTTGGGATATTTTTTTATTAATATTTATAATTATTTGGATATTAATGATATTTAATTTATTTAATTAGTGTATTAAATAAATTAGAGAAAAAATGATTTTAATTATATAAAAATCATTTTTAAAATGAATAAAGTGTTTAAAAATATTTTGAGTTAATTTTTTGATAACTTTTAATATTTTGTGATGAATTTCATTAATTAATTAATATTAATAATAATTAATTTATTTATTTAATATAGTAAATAAATTATAAAAATAGAATTAATGATTTAAAAATTATAGAAAAATGATTTAAAGCTTATAAAAGTATTTTAAGTTATAAATATAACTTTTAATATTTAAAGGTAAATTTCATTAATTAATTATTATTAATGATATTAAAGTTATTTAATATTTATATTAAATAGTTTAATTTAAAAATGATTTTATGATTATAAAAATCATTTTAAATGAAAATAAAGTGTTTAAAGATATTTTAAGTTATAAATTATAACTTTTAATATTTAAAGGATAATTTCATTAATAATTTGATATTAATGATATTAATTTAACCCTAATGATATTAATTTATTTAATAATTATATTAAATAAATAGTTTAAAATGGTTTTATTAATTTAAAAATCATTTAAAAAGGGATATAAATGAATTAAAAATATTTTAAGTTATAATTAATAACTTTTAATATTTGGATAATGATACATTAATATTTTATGGTAATTATTTAATAATGTTTTTAAAAGTTTTAAAAATCATTTAAGGGTAATATAAATAGTTTGAGTTATTATACATAACTTTAATATTTTGGTAATGGTTTCATTAATAGTTTAATATTGATTAAATGTTAATGATAATAGAATTGTTTGCTATTTAAATTATTTAATAGTGATTCTGATATTTCAAAAATTATGGTAAATGGTAATAAATATTTTATAATTATTATAAGGCCATGAAAAATAGTATGACTGATGTTTAAGTTAACTATTTGGATATTGAACTTCGGGATAGAGTCTTAGACTCGATTTTTACCCGATAAAGTTGTCGGTAGACCGACATGTTTCAGAAATTGATCTGAACTTGGATAGATTGTTTGGATAACTGTTTATTTGTGATTCAATGGTGTTAAAGTTTTGTGCCAATGTAATTAGGAATGTGCTGACTGCAATAGGCAGTGTTATGTGTTACGTTATGTTATACTAATCAGTAAAATGATCTGATTAATGATAGGTGATCTCATAAAAGATAAATCTAAGTTGCATAATTATAAGCAGCGCATCAGGCAAGTATCCTACCTTTGCATTTTCTTTATGCAATAGACAAGTGTAAGAATGTTTCAAAATTATATTATTACTGTACAGATTGTTAAACCTATATTATATACACCTATTGATTATCAACATGTTAGTTTATGATAATTCAGTTATATATTATGTTCGTTAATTTCTATAAATGATTATACAAGTGTCCCCACTTGGATAATCATTGTATTTAATCACATGTTGATACACCTTTGATATACATATATGTTGAATTATATATTATTGTTGAACAAGATAAGACCTTTGTTATGAAAACCCGACAGGTATGAACATCCCAATCATGGGAAAAATTTTATGCGCTACGGCGAACAAAGGATGAACGATAATATCAATCTAGCAACGTAGTATTGATCAATACAAGGTACAACGGGGCTGATCACCCTCCGTGCCCGTAAGCAATGGCCGGTTTACAGATGAATTTCTGTTTAAACCCTTTCGAAAATGAAAACAATGTTCATAATATGTCACAGAAACCCATGTATAGACAATACACAGTTTCAAAAATTTGAAAGAGGGTTGTTATGTTATTGTTATTGGTACAGATTACTTCACAACTATTGACCGGTTGTAGAAGAATATTATAAAGAAAACATTTAAATTCTTTCAACTTATATATATATAAATACTTGCTGGGCACTCAAATGCTCATCCTTGCTTAATTTAAATGTTTTCAGCTAAGTGTGAACAACTGGAAAGTTCGGCCAAGACCAAGTGAAAAGGAAAGCAAACAGGACATGTTATTGGTATCATTTGTAATATATAGACTGTATTAAGTTAATGATATGTATTATATATCATGTAAAAAATGTAGTAAAGGTTGCGTACTTGGGATTAGACTCTGATAAATGTAAGTTGAGTTTAAGTTTTATATTGTGGTTATTCTTATTAGTATTATTCCGCTAATAGAAATGGTATCGTGAAGTACCGAGTTCGGGTTTCAAGTATCCGGGTTCGGGGACTTCACATTTGGTATCAGAGCTATAGGGTTAGAAACCTTAGGTGGGTTAGACCTTAGGCTATAACCTTAGAACAGAGGGAAATGTTGAAAATATAAATAACTCATATAGAGTTTAAAAAGGAGATGAATTGAATAAATTCATTGTCAAAAAAATAAAAGATAATTTATAAAACTATTATGTGTTGTGTGTATTTAGTATTTGCTAGTCAGGATAATTTTGTGTGTAGGTGTTAGAAAGGAACAGAATTAGGATACCCTTAAGTAGTAAAGAATAAGTCAACGTCCATGACAGAGCCAATATCAAAGTCAATAACTGCAATAGAGGATCACATTGAAAGCTACCTTAAAGAGGTGGTTATTTTGGAAAGTATAGTACTGGATCAAGAAACGCTAAGTATAACTGATAGGTAAAGTATAGTTAAAGGATATGTGGTCAATGTTGAGTTCTTAAACTCGTATATATATGGTGATTTCTTAAACTCGTATGTTTGTGATGAGTTCTTAAACTCATAATGTGTTAGAAGTTGTGACAAATTGGATATAGTTATGTGTAAATGGATATGGAGGATAATGGAAATAGATAGGTTACTAAGCAATTGATCGTTAGTGAATGTGTAAGGAATAGGTAGTATTAGTGTTAGTTAGATATGTATGATTTTAGGTGGTATATATGATAGGTATATTGATGTAATGTAATATTTTGTATAAGTTCTGGCAGCGATTCCCGACTTTCAAGTCACAAAGGGATAGCGAATGTTTAAAGCAATATGTGCTAAGGTATGTCCAGTATTTTGAATATGGATCTATGTTGGATTAATGGGATAAGTTGGTATAAAGATAGTAAATATTTATCTAATCACTGGTTATTACAGTCGACCGAGTTTTCAAAATCTAATATTTTGAGTACATGATTATGTGAATAGAAAATTTTGCGTTATATGATAAGCGTTTACGATAAGGCTTAGAATGTAAGGAATAATTTACGATAATACCGTCAAGATGAAAGAAAAACTAAAGGGCAGAAGAACCTGTTAACAAAGCTGGAGGACAACCAGACCTGATATGATACAGAACGCTCAAGTTGTGCAGAACGGAATACCAGCTGCGAAAGATCAACCAGATAATCAAACGTCGAACGTTAAAGACTTCAAGGCTGTCCTATCGCCGGAATTCAAAGGTACAACTGATCGTATAAAAGCCCAAATTTGGGTTAGGGAAATTGAACAGGTGTTCGTGATAACTAAGGTAGCTGAGGGGCAAAAGACCACTTTTTCCACCTACATGATGAAGGGTAAGGCAAATTTCTGGTGGGAAGCAAATCAGGTGTGATAGCAGGGGATAAGTTGAAGACTTTATTTTTCCAAAATTATTTTTCTGGTAGTATACAGGCTAGAATGGAGGTGAAATTTCTAGAGTCAAAGCAATGAGATATGTCAGTTGTGGAATATGCCGCAAAATTTAATGAATTGGCTAGGTTTGCTCCGCATCAAGTTGATACGGAGGCTAGAAAAACACGAAGGTTTGAGCTGGGATTAAAACCCTAGCTCTACATCAAGGTGGAAGTGTTGCAGATTCCTACATTTGCAGCATTCATGGAGAAAGTGATTATTGCTGAGGAGGGGAGTAAGGCCATGAGCCTTTACAACAAGGTAAGAAGGAACAAGGGTAAGGTTGAGGAAGCTGGGAAGGTAAGAATTAATAGTGAAAGTAAAGGTGAAAAGAAACAAAGGGAATAGGAGTGAAAAGAGGAAGGCAAATAACTTTGGAAGTGTGCAGGTGAAGCAAGAAGGTGAGAAAAAGAAGCAGGTGGTGTAATGACTTGTGGAAAGAACCACTCGGGGAAATGTTAGCAAGGAAAGTTTGTGTGTGGAAAGTAAGGACAGAAGGGATATATATCTTTCCAAAATGTCCCAATCCAATAATGTATAGTGAATGTGTTGTGTGCGAATCAATAAAGCATAAGGTAAAAGACTGTTAAAGAAAGGAAATGGAAACAAGGAATGCGAATACGGAACAAGGCAACAGGACATTGGCGACAACGGGACCAACTTCAACAAATAAAACAACGAAATCATCCGTAAACGTCTTCAGTGGGACTGTTCGGGATTCGATAGCAGCCGGGGATGCAACTCCAGGTATTAATCTAACCAATTTTTATTTTCTTATTATATTTTTATATATACTAAATTATTTTTATAAATTATTTTGAAAGAGGAATTTGAGTTCTCTTAGAAATCAAATTTCTGTTTAAAGAGATAGATAAGCGTTATGCTAAATAGTTAAAGATCGATTCGATCAATTATGATCGAGATCTAATTGTAATGATTGTGTATGTTATGTACCCTTGGATGTATAGGTTTTAAAAGGTGATTCTGGGGACGGAATCTTTATAAGGGAGGGTGAATGTGACAACCTGATATTTTCTATATAAATAAATCATAAATTTTGCGTATAAATTTTTTTTTTATAAATATGAATGATATGTGCCAAGGTAATGTGTAATTATAATTATATGTGTGATAAATAAAATTTATTTATTATATAAGCATTGCAAATAAATTTATTTTAGAATTATTGATTACTATCAATTATATTTTTATACTAATTAATTCCTTATTGGAAATATTTTATTAATTATTTTTCAAGAAAAATATAATCTTATATTATTTAAATAATATAAGAAATGATTTTAGAATAATTATCTATTTTAAAGGTAAGAATGCGTGAAAGGTATTATCTATGTGTTTATGTGATGAATATAAAATATATTTATTACATGAATGATTATGAATAATTTTATTTTAGAATTATTGCTCATTATAAAATATATTCTAATAATAAATAATTTTATAGTAAAAATGTTTTTAATGATTATTTTCCATGAAAATATGATAATTATATTAATTAAATAATATATGATATGATTATAGAATTTTTATAATACTTATTTTATTATATGAATTTTGTTCAAGATATTAAGTAAATTATTTTTACTTAATTAATAAGGTCATATATGAAAGATAATTCAGATATGGAATCCAAACTCTAATTTTGGGTTTTGATCAAGGAATGAGAATAATAATATTATATTATTATTTGTCAGCGTTATAGATAAGTATGGTTATGTGTGTAATGTTAATGTGTGGAACAGTTTTATATATTAACGACCAACCTATTAATATTTTTATAAACCCTAAATACTAGTCCTGATATAAAACTCTTACTGTCCTGGATTAAGGGATGATGACAATAATATATACAAATTATTTTAATTTGTCAATGGTCTATAAATTTGTACTGGTATGTGCGTGGACTGATAGTATTGGTTAATATTGTGTAAAATGTACACAATCCAGTTTAAGTTGTTAAACCCAAGTTTTTAAAGCCGTAATGCCGGCTTAAGACTGTTCATGTAATCATGTTAATGTATATGTTGGTATATATATACACATATAAAATTAATTAGGAAAAAATCTAAAACCACTAATTATTAGAAACCCTAATTAATTTTAGAACCCTAATTATTAATTTTGGGAATACAATTTCTAATGTTAGAAACCTTAATTAGTAATGTAAACTCTCATTACTATAACGTTGCCCTAATCGTCAAATTAGAAATCTTATTTTAGATAGAACCCTAATTATTAAGGTATATAAAACCTTATTAATTTTCCTAAATTAAAACTCTAATTGCTTTATTAGCAAAGTTAATTATGATTAAGGGTAATAAACCCTAATGTCCATGTATAAGATAATTACAAACTTAATTTAATTAACAAATTTATTTTTTTCAAAATTTTAGAAACTAAAAGTTATTTAATTTTATTTATTTAATTTTTGTACAAACCCTAAATTGGAAATCCTAGATCTTGTTTGCTTATAAAACCTAAACCCAAACCCTAAACCCTAAGGGTTTGACAAGATTACAAGATTGCCCTTAAATTTCCAAGCAAAAAGACAATTTTACCCCTCTTGCATAATTGAGCTTACTTGCAAATCTTGCTATAATAAGAGTTGGTCAACAACTCTTACCAAACCCATGTGACTACAATGCCAGCAATCAGTCACAAATCTCAGCAATATTCAATGCATCCAACATCTATATAAGATCAAGGAGAGAGAAAATATCATTGTTTAGCTTATTTTGTACAAACACAAATCCTAGAGTCTCTCTCTCAAGACCAACGAAAAAAAATAGTATATCAGTTCTAAATCAAAGCCCCACGAATTCCTCTAACAAATCAGAAGCCTTAGTTCCAGAAATCAAAGCTTAAAGTTATAAAAACCCTAATCAAAATTTCGGACTTTGATCCTCTGTTAAAAGTTATGTTTGAGTGTTAGGATAAGTTGTATATAGTGTTATTAAGTGATCTGGGTTGATAGATGCTGAACCCATAACATCTATAAGCTCAGATCTAGTGTTTTTGCAAATCTGGAAATTTTTAAAGCAGTGGTCTGACAATGAATGTCAGACCCTATATATCTCAGTATGATATGTATTTTTGATGTTTAAATGTTTAAACATGTAGTTTGTTATGTGATCTTTCATCTGGAATCGGATTCAAAGCCAGATCAGTTGTATATTGAAAGTTATTGATGGTCAAAGGTCGTTGACCGACCACGACTTCACTAATTCTGGGTAACCCATAATTTTTCTAGAAGTCTGACAACGTTTATAATGGGCTCTGATCTTGCTGTATGTTTATGTTTTAGCTATTTTGTTGTTTGATTCTTGTAGCCTGGCATGAGTACTACATGTTAAAGTCTTTATCTCACCCAGATCATGAGCAGAAACGAAATTATTTAAGGTCAAAGTAGGTTGACCGAACTGCCGGAAGAAGAAATCTGGGTAACCCAGATTCTTCATGAACCAATTTTTTGTCAGAATTTTGACCAATATAGATCTTACTGTTTTGATGTTTTTTTCAGTCGACCTATTGATATATTATTGTAGCCTGATATCTCCACTTCATTCTTGAAGCTTTAAATAACACTAATTAAACCTGGAACGCATGGATCAAAGACCTGGAAAGTAACCTCTCGAACTGTTCTTCATTTCTGGGAAAACCCAGAAATGAAGAACAGCTCTGACATGAAATTCGATTGCTTATAACTCACTGATTAGTTGTTGGATAGCCATGAACTTAGTTGTTAGTTGTTCTATTACATTAGTATTATAATATTAAAGCAAGAACACGGCCAGAAAACCTTAGCATCACGATTTATATGTTGGTCAAACAAGCCACCATGAAACCGGTCTGACAGTGTTCTTGAGCTCAAGAACAACTAAGACGACAGATTTGTGTCGCTATAGGCTATAGCGACGGTTCCTATTATTTTTAATTTCTGAATTTTCAGAAATTGATTAAAAATAGAAAATAAATTATAAAAATTACAAAATTAGTTTTAAAAATTATTTTAAATTATGAAAAATAACTTTTAATTATTTGGGACATTTTTTTATTAATATTTATAATTATTTGGATATTAATGATATTTAATTTAATTAATTAGTGTATTAAATAAATTAGAGAAAAAATTATTTTAATTATATAAAAATTATTTTTAAAATGAATAAAGTGTTTAAAAATATTTTGAGTTAATTTTTTGATAACTTTTAATATTTTGTGATGAATTTCATTAATTAATTAATATTAATGATAATTAAGTTATTTATTTAATATATTAAATAAATTATGAAAATAGAATTAATGATTTAAAAATTATAGAAAAATGATTTGAAGGTTATAAAAGTATTTTAAGTTATAAATATAACTTTTAATATTTAAAGGTAAATTTCATTAATTAATTATTATTAATGATATTAAAGTTATTTAATAATTATATTAAATAGTTTAATTTAAAAATGATTTTATGATTATAAAAATTATTTTAAATAAAATAAAGTGTTTAAAGATATTTTAAGTTATAAATTATAACTTTTAATATTTAAAGGATAATTTCATTAATAATTTGATATTAATGATATTAATTTAACCCTAATGATATTAATTTATTTAATAATTATATTTAATAAATAGTTTAAAAATGGTTTTATTAATTTAAAAATCATTTAAAAAGGGATATAAATGAATTAAAAATATTTTAAGTTATAATTAATAACTTTTAATATTTGGATAATGATACATTAATAGTTTATGGTAATTATTTAATAATGTTTTTAAAAGTTTTAAAAATCATTTAAGGCTAATATAAATATTTTGAGTTATTATACATAACTTTAATATTTTGGCAATGGTTTCATTAATAGTTTAATATTGATTAAATGTTAATGATAATAGAATTGTTTGCTATTTAAATCATTTAATAGTGATTCTGATATTTCAAAAATTATGGTAAATGATAATAAATATTTTATAATTATTATAAGGCCATGAAAAATAGTATGACTGATGTTTAAGTTAACTATTTGGATATTGAACTTCGGGATAGAGTCTTAGACTCGATTTTTACCCGATAAAGTTGTCGGTAGACCGACATGTTTCAGAAATTGATCTGGACTTAGATAGATTGTTTGGATAACTGTTTATTTGTGATTCAATGGTGTTAAAGTTTTGTGCCAATGTAATTAGGAATGTGCTGACTACAATAGGCAGTGTTATGTGTTACGTTATGTTATACTAATCAGTAAAATGATCTGATTAATGATAGGTGATCTCATAAAAGATAAATCTAAGTTGCGTAATTATAAGCAGCGCATCAGGTAAGTATCCTACCTTTGCATTTTCTTTATGCAATGGACAAGTGTAAGAATGTTTCAAAATTATATTATTACTGTACAAATTGTTAAACCTATATTATATACACCCATTAATTATCAACATGTTAGTATATGATAATTCAGTTAAATATTCTGTTCGTTAATTTCTATAAATGATTGTCCCCACTTGGATAATCATTGTATTTAATCACATGTTGATACACCTTTGATATACATATATGTTGAATTATATATTATTGTTGAAAAAGATAAGACCTTTGTTATGAAAACCCGACAGGTATGAACATCCCAATCATGGGAAAAATTTTATGCGCTACGGCGGACAAAGGATGAACGATAATATCGTTCTAGCAACGTAGTATTGATCAATACAGGGTACAACGGGGCTGATCACCCTCCGTGCCCGTAAGCAATGGCCGATTTACAGATGAATTTCTGTTTAAACCCTTTCGAAAATGAAAACAATGTTCATAATATGTCACAGAAACCCATGTATAGACAATACACAGTTTCAAAAATTTGAAAGACGGTTGTTATGTTATTGTTATTGGTACAGATTACTTCACAACTATTGACCGATTGTAGAAGAATATTATAAAGAAAACATTTAAATTCTTTCAACTTATATATATAAATACTTGCTGGGCACTCAAATGCTCATCCTTGCTTAATTTAAATGTTTTCAGCTAAGTGTGAAGAACTGGAAAGTTCGGCCAAGACCAAGTGAAAAGGAAAGCAAACAGGACATGTTATTGGTATCATTTGTAATATATAGACTGTATTAAGTTAATGATATGTATTATATATCATGTAAAAAATGTAGTAAAGGTTGCGTACTTGGGATTAGACTCTGATAAATGTAAGTTGAGTTTAAGTTTTATATTATGGTTATTATTATTAGTATTATTCCGCTCATAGAAATGGTATCGTGAAGTACCGAGTTTGGGTTTCAAGTATCCGGGTTCGGGGACTTCACATTTGGTATCAGAGCTATAGGGTTAGAAACCTTAGGTGGGTTAGACCTTAGGCTATAACCTTAGAACAGAGGGAAACGTTAAAAATATAAATAACTCATATAGAGTTTAAAAATGAGATGAATTGAATAAACTCATCGTCAAACAAAATAAAAGATAATTTATAAAACTATTATGTGTTGTGTGTATTTAGTATTTGCTAGTCAGGATAATTTTGTGTGTAGGTGTTAGAAAGGAACAGAATTAGGATACCCTTAAGTCGTAAAGAATAAGTCAACGTCCATGACAGAGCCAATATCAAAGTTAATAACTGCAATAGAGGCTCACATTGGAAGCTACCTCAAAGAGGTGGTTATTTTGGAAAGTATAGTACTGGATCAAGAAACACTAAGTATAACTGATATGTAAAGTATAGTTAAAGGATATATGGTCAATGTTGAGTTCTTAAACTCGTATATTTATGGTGAGTTCTTAAACTCGTATGTTTGTGATGAGTTCTTAAACTCATAATGTGTTAGAAGCTGTGACAATTTGGATATAGTTATGTGTAAATGGATATGGAGGATAATGGAAATAGATAGGTTACTAAGCAATTGATCGTTAGTGAATGTGTAAGGAATAGGTAGTATTAGTGTTAGTTGGATATGTATGATTTTAGGTGGTATATATGATAGGTATGTTGGTGTAATGTAATATTTTGTATAAGTTATTGCAGCGATTCCCGACTTTCAAGTCACAAAGGGATAGCGAATGTTTAAAGCAATATGTGCTAAGGTATGTCCAGTGTTTTGAATATGGTTCTATGTTGGATTAATGGGATAAGTTGGTATAAAGATAGTAAATATTTATCTGGTCACTGGTTATTACAGTAAACCGAGTTTTCAAAATCTAATATTTTGAGTACATGATTATGTGAATAGAAAATTTTGCGTTATATGATAAGCGTTTACGATAAGGCTTAGAATGTAAGGAATAATTTACGATAATACCGTCAAGATGAAAGAAAAACTAAAGGGCAGAAGAACCTGTTAACAAAGCTGGAGGACAACCAGACCCGATACGATACAGAACGCTCAAGTTGTGCAGAACGGAATACCAGCTGCGAAAGATCAACCAGATAATCAAACGTCGAACGTTAAAGACTTCAAGGCTGTCCTATCGCCGGAATTCAAAGGTACAACTGATCGTATAAAAGCCCAAATTTGGGTTAGGGAAATTGAACAGGTGTTCGTGATAACTAAGGTAGCTGAGGGGCAAAAGACCACTTTTGCCACCTACATGATGAAGGGTTAGGCAAATTTCTGGTGGGAAGCAAATCAGGTGTGATAGCAGGGGATAGGTTTAAGACTTTATTTTTCCAAAATTATTTTTCTAGTAGTATACAGGCTAGAATGGAGGTGAAATTTCTAGAGTCAAAGCAACGGGATATGTCAATTGCGAAATATGCCGCAAAATTTAATGAATTGGCTAGGTTTGCTCCGCATCAAGTTGATACGGAGGCTAGAAAAACACGAAGGTTTGAGCTGGGATTAAAATCCTAGCTCTACATCAAGGTGGAAGTGTTGCAGATTCCTACATTTGCAGCACTCATAGAGAAAGCGATTATTGCTGAGGAGGGGAGTAAGGCCATGAGCCTCTACAACAAGGTAAGAAGGAACAAGGGTAAGGTTGAGGAAGCTGGGAAGATAGGAATTAATAGTGAAAGTAAAGGTGGAAAAAAACAAAGGGAATAGGAGTGAAAAGAGGAAGGCGAATAACTTTGGAAGTGTGCAGGTGAAGCAAGAAGGTGAGAAAAAGAAGCAGGTGGTGTAATGACTTGTGGAAAGAACCACTCGGGGAAATGTTAGCAAGGAAAGTTTGTGTGTGGAAAGTAAGGACAGAAGGGATATATATCTTTCCAAAATGTCCCAATCCAATAATGTATAGTTAATGTGTTGTGTGCGAATCAATAAAGCATAAGGTAATAGACTGTTAAAGAAAGGAAATGGAAACAAGGAATGCAAATACGGAACAAGGCAACAGGACATTGGCGACAACGGGACCAACTTCAACAAATAAAACAACGAAATCAACCGCAAGCGTCTTCAGTGGGACTGTTCGGGATTCGATAGCAACCGGAGATGAAACTTCAGGTATTAATCTAACCAATTTTTATTTTCTTATTATATTTTTATATATATTAAATTATTTTTATAAATTATTTTGAAGGAGGAATTTGAGTTCTCTTAGAAATCAAATTTCTGTTTAAGGAGATAGATAAGCGTTATGCTAAATAGTTAAAGATCGATTCGATCAATTATGATCGAGATCTAATTGTAATGATTATGTATGTTATTTACCCTGGTATGTATAGGTTTTAAAAGGTGATTCCGGGGACGGAATCTTTATAAGGGAGGGTGAATGTGACAACCTAATATTTTCTATATAAATAAATCATAAATTTTGCGTATAATTTTTTTTTTTATAAATATGAATGATATGTGCCAAGGTAATGTGTAATTATAATTATATGTGTGATAAATAAAATTTATTTATTACATAAGTATTGCAAATAAATTTATTTTAGAATTATTGATTACTATCAATTTTATTTTATACTAATTAATTCCTTATTGGAAATGTTTTATTAATTAATTTTCAAGGAAAATATAATCTTATATTATTTAAATAATATAGGAAATGATTTTAGAATAATTATCTATTTTAAAGGTAAGAATGCGTGAAAGGTATTATGTATATGTTTATGTGATGAATATAAAATATATTTATTACATGAATGGTTATGAATAATTTTATTTTAGAATTATTGCTCATTATAAAATATATTCTAATAATAAATAATTTTATAGTAAAAATGTTTTTAATGATTATTTTCCATGAAAATATGATAATTATATTAATTGAATAATATATGATATGATTATAGAATTTTTATAATACTTATTTTATTATATGAATTTTGTTCAAGATATTAAGTAAATTATTTCTACTTAATTAATAAGGTTATATATGAAAGATAATTCAGATATGGAATCCAAACCTTAATTTTGGGTTTTGATCAAGGAATGAGAATAATAATATTATATTATTATTTGTTAGCGTTATAGATAAGTATGGTTATTTGTGTAATGTTAATGTGTGGAACAGTTTTATTATATTACGACTAAACCCTATTAATATTTTTATAAACCCTAAATACTAGTCTGATAAACTCTATTTCTGGTCCTGGATTAAGGAATGATGATAATAATATAATACTAATTATATTTTAATTTTTCAGTGCTATAAATATGTACTGTATGTGCGTGGACTGATAGTATTGGTTAAATATTGTGTAAAAAGCCAAAACCCTACTTTAAGTTGTTAAACCCTAAGTTAAAGCCGAATGCCGGCTTAAGACTGTTATGTAATCATATTAATGTGAATTATGTTGTGCATTGGGAAATTAAAATTAATTAGGAAAAACTCTAAAACCTAATTAATTAGAAACCCTAATTAATTTAGAACCCTAATTATTAAATTTGGGAATATAATTTCTAATTTTAGAAACCTTAATTAGTAATTGTAAACTCTCATTACTAATCGTATGCCCTAATCGTAAAATTAGAAATCTTAATTTTAAAGGATAGAAACCCTAATTATTAAGGTATATAAAACCTTATTAATTTTCCTAAATTAAAACTCTAATTGCTTTATTAGAAAAGTTAATTATGATTAAGGGTAATAAACCCTAATGTCCATGTATAAGATAATTACAAACTTAATTTAATTAACAAATTTATTTTTTTCAAAATTTTAGAAACTAAAAGTTATTTAATTTTATTTATTTAATTTTTGTACAAACCCTAAATTGGAAATCCTAGATCTTATTTTCTTATAAAACCTAAACCCAAACCCTAAACCCTAAGGGTTTGACAAGATTACAAGATTGCCCTTAAATTTCCTAGCGAAAAGAAAATTTTACCCGTCTTGCATAATTGAGCTTACTTGCAAATCTTGCTATAATAAGAGTTGGTCAACAACTCTTACCAAACCCATGTGACTACAATGCCAGCAATCAGCCACACAAATCTCAACAATATTCAATTCATCCAACATCTATATAAGATCAAGGAGAGAGAAAATATCATTGTTTAGCTTATTTTGTACAAACACAAATCCTAGAGTCTCTCTCTCAAGACCAACGAAAAAAAATAGTATATCTGTTCTAAATCAAAGCCCCACGACATTCTTGAAGCTTTAAATAACACTAAGTAAACCTGGAACGCATGGATCAAAGACCTAGAAAGTAACCTCTCGAACTGTTCTTCATTTCTGGGAAACCCAAAAATGAAGAACAGCTCTGACATGAAATTCGAATGCTTATAACTCACTGATTAGTTGTTGGATAGCCATGATCTTAGTTGTTAGTTGTTCTATTACATTAGTATTATAATATTAAAGCAAGAACACGACCAGAAAACCTTAGCATCACGATTTAAATGTTGGTCAAACAAGCCACCATGAAACCGGTCTGACAGTGTTCTTGAGCTCAAGAACACCTAAGACGACAGATTTGTGTCGCTATAGGCTATAGCAACGGTTCCTATTATTTTTAATTTCTGAATTTTCAGAAATTGATTAAAAATAGAAAATAAATTATAAAAATTACAAAATTAGTTTTAAAAATTATTTTAAATTATGAAAAATAACTTTTAATTATTTGGGATATTTTTTTATTAATATTTATAATTATTTGGATATTAATGATATTTAATTTATTTAATTAGTGTATTAAATAAATTAGAGAAAAAATGATTTTAATTATATAAAAATCATTTTTAAAATGAATAAAGTGTTTAAAAATATTTTGAGTTAATTTTTTGATAACTTTTAATATTTTGTGATGAATTTCATTAATTAATTAATATTAATAATAATTAATTTATTTATTTAATATAGTAAATAAATTATAAAAATAGAATTAATGATTTAAAATTATAGAAAAATGATTTAAAGGTTATAAAAGTATTTTAAGTTATAAATATAACTTTTAATATTTAAAGGTAAATTTCATTAATTAATTATTATTAATGATATTAAAGTTATTTAATATTTATATTAAATAGTTTAATTTAAAAATGATTTTATGATTATAAAAATCATTTTAAATAAAAATAAAGTGTTTAAAGATATTTTAAGTTATAAATTATAACTTTTAATATTTAAAGGATAATTTCATTAATAATTTGATATTAATGATATTAATTTAACCCTAATGATATTAATTTATTTAATAATTATATTAAATAAATAGTTTAAAATGGTTTTATTAATTTAAAAATCATTTAAAAAGGGATATAAATGAATTAAAAATATTTTAAGTTATAATTAATAACTTTTAATATTTGGATAATGATACATTAATATTTTATGGTAATTATTTAATAATATTTTTAAAAGTTTTAAAAATCATTTAAGGGTAATATAAATATTTTGAGTTATTATACATAACTTTAATATTTTGGCAATGGTTTCATTAATAGTTTAATATTGATTAAATGTTAATGATAATAGAATTGTTTGCTATTTAAATTATTTAATAGTGATTCTGATATTTCAAAAATTATGGTAAATGGTAATAAATATTTTATAATTATTATAAGGCAATGAAAAATAGTATGACTGATGTTTAAGTTAACTATTTGGATATTGAACTTCGGGATAGAGTCTTAGACTCGATTTTTACCCGATAAAGTTGTCGGTAGACCGACATGTTTCAGAAATTGATCTGGACTTAGATAGATTGTTTGGATAACTGTTTATTTGTGATTCAATGGTGTTAAAGTTTTGTGTCAATGTAATTAGGAATGTGCTGACTACAATAGGCGGTGTTATGTGTTACGTTATGTTATACTAATCAGTAAAATGATCTGATTAATGATAGGTGATCTCATAAAAGATAAATCTAAGTTGCGTAATTATAAGCAGCGCATCAGGCAAGTATCCTGCCTTTGCATTTTCTTTATGCAATGGACAAGTGTAAGAATGTTTCAAAATTATATTATTACTGTACAAATTGTTAAACCTATATTATATACACCCATTAATTATCAACATGTTAGTATATGATAATTCAGTTATATATTCTGTTCGTTAATTTCTATAAATGATTATACAAGTGTCCCCACTTGGATAATCATTGTATTTAATCACATGTTGATACACCTTTGATATACATATATGTTGAATTATATATTATTGTTGAACAAGATAAGACCTTTGTTATAAAAACCCGACAGGTATGAACATCCCAATCATGGGAAAAATTTTATGTGCTACGACGGACAAAAGATGAACGATAATATCGTTTTAGCAATGTTGTATTGATCAATACAGGGTACAACGGGGCTGATCACCCTCCGTGCCCGTAAGAAATGGCCGGTTTACAGATGAATTTCTGTTTAAACCCTTTCGAAAATGAAAACAATGTTCATAATATGTCACAGAAACCCATGTATAGACAATACACAGTTTCAAAAATTTGAAAGAGGTTTGTTATGTTATTGTTATTGGTACAGATTACTTCACAACTATTGATCGGTTGTAGAAGAATATTATAAAGAAAACATTTAAATTCTTTCAACCTATATATATATATAAATACTTGCTGGGCACTCAAATGCTCATCCTTGCTTAATTTAAATGTTTTCAGCTAAGTGTGAAGAACTGGAAAGTTCGGCCAAGACCAAGTGAAAAGGAAAGTAAACAGGACATGTTATTGGTATCATTTGTAATATATGGACTGTATTAAGTTAATGATATGTATTATATATCATGTAAAGAATGTAGTAAAGGTTGTGTACTTGGGATTAAACTCTGATAAATATAAGTTAAGTTTAAGTTTTATATTATGGTTATTATTATTAGTATTATTCCGCTCATAGAAATGGTATCGTGAAGTACCGAGTTCGGGTTTCAAGTATCCGGGTTCGGGGACTTTACAGCAACCTGTGAGCCTATCTTCAAGCTATTAAGGAAGAACTCCTCAATGAAATGGAACGATGAGTGTCAAAAATTCTTCCTTACAATCAAAGAGTAACTAGTTAACGCTGCTGTTTTGGTACCACCCAGGGATGATTTTCCCCTGTTCATGTACCTCTCCATTAATGACAATGCCATGGGCTGCATGCTGGGACAAAAAGACGATAGAGGCCAAGAGCGAGCTATCTACTACCTCAACAAAAGAATCAACAATAGTGAACACAAGTACACTCTAATTAAGAAGACTTGTTGTGCTTTAGAATGGGCTTCCATGAGGTAGCAACATTACCTTCATGGTCACACAACCCATCTAATATCCCGCGTGGATGCTCTCAAGTACAGGTTCAGTAAACCCATATTGAATTATCGGCTATCCAAATGGCAGTTGATCCTACAATAATTTGACATCGTCTACGTGACGCAAAAGTCCATTATAGGACAAGGACTTGCAGATCAACTGGTCGCCGCTCCCATAGGGGATTTCAAACCCTTGGAAATATACTTCCCCGATGAAGGGGTAATGACAGTGCAGCAACACCATCAGTACAATACATGTCGTACATGGAAAATGTATTTAGATGGAGCTTTAAATATGAAAGGTTCTGGACCTGGAGCAGTTCTAGTATCTGGTACAGGGGAGCAGTATCTCGTCGCTGTCAAATTGCAGTTTGTCAGCACCAATAACACAGCTGAGTATGAAGGTTGTATCATTTGACTCAAACTTGCCCAATCAATGGGTATCAGGCGGTTAACTGTCTTTGGAGATTTAGAATTGGTTATTAGACAAACCACATAAATTTATCACACCAAAGAGCTATATTTGTTGCCTTACCATCGGCAAGTTCTACAGATGGCTTCAGAGTTTGAATAAATCTCCTTCCTCCACATTCCTGGGAATATGAATGATTTTGCGAATGTATTAGCAACTTTGGCCTCCTTGATCACCATACATGAAAAGGAAAACATGTCAAGCATCCCATTTGCCCTACAGAAGGCTCCAGCCTATGGGAATTATGTTGGAGAAGTATCGAATGAGTTACCTCCTATCCAATACCCTTGGTATCAACATATCAAGGAGTACTTACGAGATGGATCTACACCCACTGAGGCGAGCCCGACTGAAAGAAGGCAGATCCATTGATTGGGTATAAAGTTCTACCTGAGCGGATATGCACTCTATAAAAGAGATGCAAGAATAGGTCTCCTCAGATGTCTGGACAAGGACCAAACTTAGAGGCTCATGGATGAAATCCATGGTGGAGTATGTGACCCACACATGAGCGGCCCCCTACTTGTTAAAAGATCCTCAAAACAGGGCATTATTGGCTCTCGCTTAAAGCTGACTGTGATGATCACGTCAAGAGGTGCTATCAATGCCAAATTCATGGGAATGCCATCCACACCCCTCCAAGGGAACTCAACAATATGAGCTCATCTTGGCTTTTCTCAATGTATGGAATAGACGTGATAGGGCCCATCAAGCCCAAAGCTAGTAATGGGCATCTGTTTATCTTCACCATGATCGAGTACTTCACCAAATGGGTAGAGGCAGCCTCCTTCCCCAGGGTTACCAAAGAAGTTATATTTGCTTTCATCAGAAACAATGTCATTTGTCAGTATGGAGAACTATAGGTAATTGTGTCAGATAATGCTAAGAACCTCAACAACAAAATGATGGAGGGGTTGTGCAGTAAATTCCACATCAAACACCTCAACTCCGTCATCTACCTTCCAAAGATGAATGGTGCTGTTGAAGTGGCTAATAAGAATGTGACGCCCCCAAAATAGGTATACATCACCCATCTTGAGTCGCCAAATACATGGTACAAAATTCAAATACAACATAATTATACAACAGTCATGTAAAATACGACAAAACATATGCTGTGAGTTTTAATACAAATATTATCTTCTAGAAAATATTCACACTCAATTGAGTCCCTCCTATGTTCCCCGACTCCGTTCCCCGACTAGTCCCTGCTATGTTCTCATTTCCTGAAGTGAACAATGAAAGTAAAAGGGTGAGCTCAACTAGCCCAGTAAGAAATATTATGACTAAGATAATGCAGAATAAATTATCGTTATCCTTCAACAGTGTTAAATTGATACAATATAACAAACATCAAGTTTAACTGTAGCGGAACAAGAAATCCATTAAAAGAGTCAAGTAGAGAATAAAATCTACTATCTTTTATGATTTAAAAGGTTTTTCATCACTTTTATCGCTGGGACTCAGCTTAATAAATAATCCACATCATCCCTGCACTACAGCCAAGGATATTCATTAGTATCACAATCACAAATTATCCATGTACTACGGGCCAAGGATATTCGTGTATTCATCAATGGTCATGATCATGCCAACAATTGTCCATCAATGCACTACGGGCCAATGAGGACTTTTACCACATCATTTATAACATTACGGTCATGATTATACCGAATAATCCCTGGTCATAATCATACCAAGTCCATCTATGCACTACACGCCATAGATGACTTTCAACATAATATAAACATGAGGATGATGACAATGATAAGAATTCAATAAAATAAGTTCAAGAATTAATTTATCGAGGAACTAAAAATGTCCAAATTGTCAACATGATACTTCTTTGTAGAGTAAAATTCAAGAATGCTCAGAAGAATATTTCCATGAAAAGATACTAGATGTAGCACAAATATCAAAGATATTCCACTAATTTCATGGAGTATAGAAGTCAAAACTTTAACCAACTGAGTATAATAAAGAATGGAATAACAAAAGAAATCTCCAGGCATGCGATAGACCGCACAGACAGGTTATTCCAACAGAATAATAAATAACAGAACCAGGTAATGCGTAAACGCACAGACATGATATTCCAACAGAATAATAAATAACGAAACCAGGTCAGGCGAAATTTGCACCGACAGGATGTTCTAACAGAATAATAAATAACGGAACCAGGTCATGCGTAAACGCACAGACAGGATGTTCCAACCGAATAATAAAGAATGGAATAACAGAAGAATTTTACCATGTATGTGGTACTTCGCATAGATAGGTTATTCTAACATAATGATAAAGAATGGAATAATAGAAGAATTTCACCAAGTATAGGGTAGACCGCGTATACAGGTTATTCCAACAGAATAAAAAAAATTAAATAACAGAAGTTCTCTCTATGAATACAAAAGAAATAATACCCCTTACCGTAAAAGAAGAGTATTCTGACTGGTAGGGCGGGGATATTCTTGAAGAAAACTTGCGCTACACTCAAAGCTTCTTAAAACTCTAAAGAAATACGCTCAAGATTATAGAAAAATTCTCTGAATTTCTGGTGTGATTTCAATTCTAACTAAGCATCCTATTTATAGGAGAATTGAAGGGGTACTGTTAAGAATTTATCACGAACGCAACATTCAAACATTCATAGGCTGAAAGCATTTATTTCACGGATGACTACTCTTCAAGTAAAACAAAACTAAAACAAATTTCATTACATGCCTTATACGGCACCTTCTTACACCCACCAAAATCAAAACCTACACCAAAGCCTACACCACCCACCCCACTCACAAGTATATATATATATATATATATATATATATATATATATATATATATATATATATATATATATATATATATATACTGACATTTATATAAATATATATATAATAACTTATATATATAAATATAAGTAATAAAACAAAATTGAGATAACTTTCTACCGACAATTTTGCAAAACGGGTAAATGGGGATCTAAATAATAAGCCAATTTATAACAAATACTTCATAAAAATATCCTCAATATTTTTAACAACATTTATCATCATTATTATAATTCATAATATTAATCGACCAGGTCATTCCCAGGAAAGAGGGGGCTTTCCAATAAGGATTTCTCCCTATTGACGCGCAATTAGGTGACCAAACCTCTCATTGACAGAACTTCTAGACATCGTTAATATTTCAAATAATAATACTAGTAACTTTATCGTCTCAATTATTGACATCGACAATAATTGAATCAAATAACGTGAGATACAATGCAACAATTACTGTAGCAATAATTGAACAAAACTGAGTGACTTCTCACGTAAGCATCAATAATCAATACAGTGTGCTACTATGTAACCACGTGTATTACTGTACTTTTAACATCGGGTGTTTCAACAGTTAACGGTAAAACTTTCGTCGTTATTTTCATAAAATTATTTTTGTCATTTTCTTAATCCGACAATAATTCCGTTGTGGGGTCAACCAATAATTGTGTCGTCGCACGAATATTCCCTGTTAAAACGAATATTCCCCGACCAATCGAATATTATATAACAACTTACGTACTTTGCAAAATTTATAAATATTACCCATAACTATAACATTAATTCAAATTCAAACCTTAATATTCAAAAATGATATTTATAGAAAAATTCATTTTTAGTTATTCATAAAAGTTGGGGTCTTACAATCTCCCCTTCTTATGAAATTTTACTCTAGAAATTAGGGTATGTACCTGGTATGTCGAAGAGGTAAGGATACCTTGATTTCATTTTAGATTCTAACTCCCAGGTCATTTCCTCAACATCGTGGTTCCTCCATAAAACTTTGACTTGAGGTATAACCTTGGAGCGTAGAATATGTTCCTTATTATCCAAGATTTTAACAGGAACCTCTTCATACATTAAATCTTCCGCTATTTCGTCAGATTCTAACTCAATAATGTGGTTCGGGTCTTCCATATATTTACGTAACATGGATATATGAAAAACGTTATGAACACGAGACATACTTAGCGGTAAAGTGAGTCTATAGGCTATAATCTCTACTCGATCAAGGATTCAAAATGGGCCAATGAATCGAGGATTGAGCTTTTCTCTCTTTCTAAATCTCATAACTTCTTTCCATGGAGCAACACATAACAACACATGATCTCTAATATCGAATTCTATGTCCTTTCGATGAAGATCATCATAACTCTTTTGTCGGTCTTGTGAGGTTATTATACGTTGTCGGATCGTTTAAATCTTTTCCGTAGTCATATGTACCAACTCTGGTCAAAACAACATTGCTTCACCCACCTCATCCCAGCATACTGGAGAACGACACTTTCTTCCATACAACGCTTCGAATGGAGCCATGCCAATACTTGATTGATAGTTGTTGTAGGAAAACTCCACCAACGGTAAGAACTTGTCCTAACTTCCCTTGAAGTCAAGGACATAGAGTCTTAATAAATCTTCAAGAGTTTGAATAGTCCTCTCTGATTGTCCGTCCGTCTGAGGATGATATGCCGAACTAAATCGTAAATTCGTGCCCATAGCTTTTTGCAAACTAACCCAAAATCGTGAAGTGAATCTTGGGTCTCGATCAGAAACTATGGATATTGGCATACCATGCAATCTTACAACCTAGTTTATGTACATACGAGCAAGACGTTCAAGTGTATAAGTTTCTCGTATAGGTAAAAAATGAGCAGACTTGGTCAATCTATCAACAATGACCCAAATTGCATCTATGCCTTGAGAAACCTTGGGAAGACCAGTAACTAAATCCATGGTAATGTGTTCCCACTTCCATTCTAGAATTTCAAGTGGTTATAATTGACCTTCTGGTACTTGATGCTCTGCCTTGACTCGTTGACAAGTTAAACACCTTGAGATAAACAGTGCTATCTCCCTCTTCATATTGCCCCACCAAAATGTATGTCAAGATCATGATACATTTTGGTACTCCCAAGATGGATTACAAACGGTGTGTTGTGCGCCTCCATCATAATTTTATACTTTAACTCAGGGTCGTTAGGAACACAAAGTCTGGAGTTGACTCGAAGTATTCCTTCTTCATCGATTTTTGCTTCCGGCATAGCCCCTTCTTGTACTTTCTTCCTCATACGCATCAGCTCCAGGTCTGTAGCTTGAGCAGCTTTAACTTTATCGATTAAAGTTGGTTCTACTCGTATATTCGCCATCATCACGTGGGTCCCTAGAGTCTTTATTTCTATCTCCATCCTTTGCAAGTCATACAAAATGGGCCTTTGAATTGACAATATCGCACTCGTACCCGCATATGATCTTCTACTCAATGCATCAGCTACCACGTTTGCTTTTCCAGGATGATATTGGATGGTATGATCATAATCTTTCAATAGTTCAAGATAACGTCGCTGTCGCATGTTGAGTTCTTTTTGAGTGAAGAAATATTTGAGGCTTTTATGATTCGTAAAGATCTCCACTTTCTCCCCATACAAGTAATGCCTCCAAATCTTTAGTGCAAAAACGACTACTGCCAACTCTAGATCATGAGTAGGATAATTCCTATCATATTCTTTGAGTTATCGAGAGGCATAGACTATGACTTTCCCATGTTGCATGAGAACATATCCTAACCCTTTGCCCGAAGCATCACTGTAGATGACAAATCCCTCCGAGCTAGATGGTATTGTCAGAATAGGTGCTGAAATGAGTCTCCTCATGAGTTCTTGAAAACTCTTCTCGCATTCCTCACTCCAACCGAATTTTGTATCTTTCTGAGTCAGTTGAGTTAATGGAGTAGCGATTCGAGAAAATCCTTCCATGAATCTCCGATAATAACCATCTAAACTAAGAAAGCTACGTATTTTGGTCACTGATTTAGGTTGTTCCCAGCTTTGAATAACTTCAATCTTTGTCGGGTCAACAGATATTCCATGACTTGATACCACGTACTCAAGGAATGCTACTTCCTCAAGCCAGAACTCGCATTTCTTTAACTTGGCATAAAGCTTGTTTTCACGAAGCTTTTGGAGTATCAGCCTCAAGTGTTGCTCATGATCTTCACGGCTTTTTGAATAAATAAAGATGTCATCAATAAAGACGACCACAAAGTGATCCAAATATTCCTTGAATACTCGGTTCATCATATCCATGAAGGCAGCAGGATCATTAGTCAATCCAAAAGACATGACTAGGAATTCATAATGCCCGTACCAAGTTCTAAAAGCCGTCTTTGGAATGTCATCGGTTCTAATATTCAATTGGTGATATCTGGAACGGATATCAATCTTTGAAAAGAATTTGGCGCCTTGCAACTGGTCAAACAGGTCATCAATACGTGGCAATGGGTACCTATTTTTGATGGTGACATGATTCAACTCACGATAATCAATATAAAGTCGCATACTCCCATCTTTCTTCTTCACAAATAGAAAATGAGCACCCCAAGGAGAAGTACTAAGACGAATGAAACTGATGTCTAATAATTCCTGTAGTTGGGTCTTTAACTCCTGAAGTTCAATAGGAGCCATTCGATATGGGGCTTTGGAAATAGGTTTTATACCGGGTTCAAGGTCGATAAAAAATTCAATTTCACGCTCTGGGGGTAGGCCAGGAAGTTCTTCAGGAAATACGTCAAGAACTTTATTAACAATAGAAATATCATTCAAAATTGACGTATTTTTGTTTAGATCCGTGACATGAGCTAAAGAAAGTTTGACATCCATTTTTCAATAAACGAATAGCTTTATGGATTGAGATGACATTGATTGATTTTAATGGTTTGGTTGCTTGAATTCACATAATAGGTTGATTAGGAATATGAAAGCTAACAACCTTACGAAAACAATCAATTTTTGTATGATAAGTACTTAACCAATCAATCCCTAGAATTACATCAAATGCAAGTATTTTTAATGAAATAAGATCGACAGGTAATGTGAGGGTATCGATTTGAACCAAACAAGACTTATAAACAGTGGATGTAATGAAGGTTTCTCCCAACAGAGATTTAACAGATAAGTCAAAGTCTAATTTCTTTGGAGTCAAATTTAAACGTTGAGCGCAAATAGGAGGAATAAAAGAATGGGTAGAAATGGTATCAAATAAGGTATATACTTAGCTAGAGTTTATGATAAGCTTACCCGTGATGGCCTCATTCGGGTTCCTTGCTTTCTGGGAGGTCACGACAAACGCTATCCCTTGCACTACTGGCTTTGAATTTTTTGGGACGTCCTTTTGTGCCTCCATCCTAGCTGAACTTGTCTTCGGTGAATGACAAAATTGGGCTAGGTGACCTTCTTTTCCACAATTATAACATGCTTTAGACGGCATCGTGCAGTTTGGACTGATGTGTCCCTCCCCTCCGCATTTGAAGCGTATGATAGGTGGTCGTTCTTCTTCCTTAACAACGGGTGCTGGTGCTGACGTCTTTCCATCATTGTTGAATCTCCTCTTCTTGAAATGTCCATTCTTATTGTTTTTACCATGATTACCACCAAAGTGGTTACCATTTCTGGCATGTTGATTCCCTCCACGCTTATTGTCACCACTTCGATGACTACTATCACTAGTATTATCATTTTGTCGGATGCTCTCTTTTAGTTGGGTTGACTCATTATCGCGCTCCAATAACTGAGACCTATTAACAACATCTGAATACAAACACAGTTTATGAGAGATAAGATATTGACGTATCTCGGGTTTCAAACATCTTAGAAACATCTGTGTCGTTCTCTCCTCATTATCAATCAAATGGGACGTAAAATAGGACAACTTAACAAACTTGGCTTCGTACTATGACACGGTCATGTTGTTTTGCTCCAGCATGATGAACTCTACCTCTTTCATGTGACAAATACTTTCGGGAAAGTAATTGTTGTTGAACAATTCTTGGAACTTCTCCCAAGTCATCTTTAGTGCAGCAGGTTGAGTCAGGTTGAGTACGTTTTACAGATTCCCACCAGTAATCTGTCTCTGCACGCAACATGAAGGTGGCAAAGGGAACCTTTTGCTCCTCGGAGCATCCCAAGACATCAAATATCTTGCGGATCTGCTTTATCCACGTCTCTGCCTTAAGTGGTTTTGACTATCCAAAAAACTCCGGTGGTCCCAGTTCCTTGAACTGCTTAGCGGTGATCGTCCGAGAGTTGCCAGTGTTTCCACCTGTATTTTGTACAAGAGCCGCTCTTGCCTGATATTTTATGAATTACATAAAGCCTTTGAACATTCCATCGTTCATCTGGTCAGTGTTGTTGTTTGTCTGAGGATTGTCGCCTTCTTGATGCACATTATCCTCATTATTGATCTGTGGAGACTGAACGATCTCATGTGCTCCATTGTTAATCTAAACATTCTCGGATGCCATTTTCAAATACTGCCACAAAACAAAGGTTAATTGACATGCAATATATTATCCCTATACTCTGATCGAACAATTAAATGCCAAATAAACTTAGGTAAGTTATACTAGCGAAGGAATTCCCCGTCTCTCCCCTCCTAGTTCTTCTCTCACATCTCAGCCAGAGATCATATCCCTAAGCTTTGATACCAACTGTGACGCCCCCAAAATAGGTATACATCACCCATCTTGAGTCGCCAAATACATGGTACAAAATTCAAATACAACTTAATTATACAACAGTCGTGTAAAATACGACAAAACATATGATGTGAGTTTTAATACAAATATTGTCATCTAGACAATATCCATACTCAATTGAGTCCTCGTTATATTTATTATCACACTATTTAACAGAATAGTGAGGACTACTAATGCTATTATCTGGACCGTCACTCTGTTCCCCGACTAGTCCCTGCTACGTTCTCATTTCCTGAAGAGAACAATGAAAGTAAAAGGGTGAGCTCAACTAGCCCAGTAAGAAATATTATGACTCAGATAATGTAGAATAAATTAGCGTTAGCCTTCAACAGTGTTAAACTAATACAATATAACAAACATCAAGTTTAATTGCAGCGGAACAAGAAATCCATTAAAAGAGTCAAGTAGATAATAAAATCTACTATCTTTTATGATTTAAAAGGTTTTTCACCACTTTTATCGCTTGGATTCAGCTTAATAAATAATCCACATCATCCCTGCACTACGGCCAAGGATATTCATTAGTATCACAACCACAAATTATCCATGTACTACTGGCCAAGGATATTCGTGTATTCATCAATGGTCATGATCATGCCAACAACTGTCCATCAATACATTACGGGCCAATGAGGAATTTTACCACATCATTTGTAACATTACGGTCATGATTATACCGAATAATTCCTGGTCATAATCATACCAAGTCCATATATGCACTACAGGCCACAGATGACTTTCAACATAATATAAACATGATGATGATGACAATGATAAGAATTCAATAAAACAAGTTCAAGAATTAATTTATCGAGGAACTAATAACGTCCAAATTGTCAACATGATACTTCTTTGTAGAGTAAAATTCAAGAATGCTCAGAAGAATATTTCCATGAAAAGATATTGGATGAAGCGCAAATATCATGGAAATTCCACTAAATTCATGGAGTATAGAAGTCAAAACTTTAATCAACTGAGTATAATAAAGAATGGAATAACAAAAGAAATCACCAGGCATGCGATAGACCGCACAGACAGATTATTCCAACAGAACAATAAATAACGGAACCAGGTCATGCGTAAACGCATAGACAGGATATTCCAACAGAATAATAAATAACCGAACTAGGTCAGGAGAAATTCGCACCGACAGGATGTTCCAACAGAATAATAAATAATGGAACCAGGTCATGCGTAAACACACAGACATGATGTTCCAACAGAATAATAAAGAATGGAATAACAGAAAAATTTCACCATATATGCAGTACATCGTATTGACAGGTTATTCCAACATAATGATAAAGAATGGAATAACAGAAGAATTTCACCAAGTATAGGGTAGACCGCGTATGCAGGTTATTCAAACAGAATAATAAAATGGAATAACAGAAGTTCTCTTCATGAATACGAAATAAATAATACTCCTTACCGTAAAAGAAGAATATTCCGACTTGTAGAGCGATGATATTCTTGAAAAAAACTTGCACTACACTCAAAGCTTCTTAAAACTCTAAAGAAATACGGTCAAGATTATAGAAGAATTCTCTGAATTTCTGGTGTGATTTCAATTCAAACTAAGCATCCTATTTATAGGAGAATTGAAGGGGTACTATTAAGTATTTATCACGGACGCAACATTCAAACATTCACAGGCTGAAAGCATTCATTTCACGGATGACTACTCTTCAAGTAAAACAAAACTAAAACAAAATTCATTACATGCCTTATACGGCACCTTCTTACACCCACCAAAATCAAAACCTACACCAAAGCCTACACCACTCACCCCACTCACAAGTATATATATATATATATATATATATATATATATATATATATATATATATATATATATATATATATATATATATATACTGACATTTATATAAATATATATAATAACTTATATATATAAATATAAGTAATAAAACAAAATTGAGATAACTTTTTACCGATAATTTTGCAAAACGGGTAAATAGAGATCCAAATAATAAGCCAATTTATAACAAATACTTCATAAAAATATCCTCAATATTTTTAACAACAATTATCATCATTATTATAAGTCACAATATTAATCGACCAGGTCGTTCCCAGGAAAGAGGGGACTTTCCAATAAGGATTTCTCCCTATTGGCGCGCAATTAGGTGACCAAACATCTCCTTGACAGAACTTCTAGACATCGTTAATATTGCAAATAATAATACTAATAACTTTGTCGTCTCAATTATTGATTTAATAATAATTAAAATATCGACAATAATTGAATCAAATAACGTGAGATACTATGCAATAATTACTGTAGCAATAATTGAACAAAACTAAGTGACTTCTCACGTAAGCATCAATAATCAATACCGTGTGCTACTATGTAACCACGCGTATTACTGTACTTTTAACACCGGGTGTTTCAACAGTTAACCGTAAAAATTCCACCGTTATTTTCATAAAAATATTTTTGTCATTTTCTTAATCCGACAATAATTTCGTTGTGGGGTCCACCAATGATTGTGCCGTCGTACGAATATTCCCCGACCAATCGAATATTATATAACAACTTACGTACTTTGCAAAATTTATAAATATTACCCACAACTATAACATTAATTCAAATTCAAACCTTAATATTCAAAAATGATATTTATAGAAAAATTCATTTTTATTCATAAAAGTTGGGTTCTTACAAAGAACATCAAGAAGATCATGCAAAAGATGTCCGCCAATCATAAAGGATGGCTCGACCTCTTGCCTCTGACTCTATTAGCCTACAGAACTTCAATGCGTACTTCCACTGGGGCAACCTCCTACTCATTGACCTATGGGATGGAAGCAGTGCTCCCCATGGAAGTGGAAATGGAATCCCTTAGAGTGTTGATTGACGCTCAGCTGGATGAAGACCAATGGTTACAAGATAGATATCACTAATTGTCTCTAATAGACGAAAGGCGAAGTGATGCTATCTTCCATGGTCAGTTATACCAACAGAGGATCGCCAGATCCTACAAAAGAAAGTCCAGCTACGGTAGTTTAAACAACATAACTTGGTTTTGAAGAAGATACTTAACAACCAAGATCAAGAAAAGGGAAAATTCGCTCCAAACTGGGAGGGCCCGTTTATTGTCAAATAGGTATTGACATGAGGTGCTCTCAGATTATAGGTAACAGATGATGAAGAATTTTCACAGCTCATCAACTCAGACACCGTGAAATGGTACTATGTCTGAAGTTCTCATCAAACAAACATCCTGGTTTTGGATCACCAGATCACCAGTCATTTCAGGTTTTTAACCCTTATTACACGCAACCCTTTCTTCATACCCATTTGCCCCCATCAGGGAGACACACGCTTCAAGCCAGCAGTTTGATTTTCAGATCATCAGATCTTTCATTTCATACTTTATACAATTTTGGTTATCCCACCAAGGATTGAACCCTTCCCCTACAGTTTATCTTGAACATGGGATAAAACTTTTCCACACCCGCAGTTTGTCCTGAACATGGGGATCAAACTTTTCCCCACAGTTTGTCCTAAACATGAGATCAAAATTTTTCGACTGCAAATTGTCCTGAACATGGGGCGAACTACGTCGACCTGATCTCCTCGATACCTAGGAGTACGTAGGCAACCATTTTATATGGCATGGTCGCAATAAAAAAAACAAAAACATTTTTGCACCATTCTCTACAAAAATAAAAACAACAAAAACATTCCTACACCCTTTCTATCCCTTCACATTCAGCGTTGAACCTCTTACACCAGGTTCGAACTACGCAGACCTGATCTCCTCTTCAATAGGAGTACGTAGGCAGCCATTTATGGTTTGTTCTAACCCCCTACCAAAACACAAACACTTAACAGCGGTACTTGGATCAAACTTCAAACCACCACATTTCATCGACTTCAGACCAAAGGGATGGAACTACTTGACCTCCCCATAAATGGGAGAGTTGGCGACTATCTAAGCTGCGGTTGATTCCTTGAAGAGCAACACCAATCTATAAGAGATGGAACTAACTGGGCTCCTCTTAAATAGGAGTACTGGTGACCATCTGTGGTGCGGTCAATCTCAAAGAGAAAAAGCCACACTCCTCTCCACATTTCCATACAGAAACCAATCCTAAGACACCAAAGAGGGTAGGGATACATACAGATTAATGATCCATTCTGAAAGATCCTGCGACATCCCAATGTCCACCTATCAAGGATGAGTTCAGAATACATCAAGATCACAAGCTCTGAAGAAGCAAGCAAATATCAAGCAATTATCAAGGCACAACTAAAAGGGAAGTGAATCAAAATATATTTCCTTGCTATATATAATGTTGTTTGATATATACAATATGTGTTGTACATGACAAAATGGCTAAGCTAGTTTGTGTAGGAAAATACAAGTCTATCTATAATCCCGTGGATATACGAACTATCAAGTCCAACATGGTATCTCTCTCCGAAGAAGGAGGCAGGGTTACAAGCTCCTGCCCAAGGGTATCTACACGAGCTAATAGATCCATGGCCAACTGCATGGTGGCATGATGCTCATCAATATATTCATTCATATCAGCAAGCATGCCAGTAGTAACGGATCTCACTAAAGTACTATCTGTGACGGCTATATCCAGGGCAGATAGGGCAGCATCTCGCTCAATAATCAAGGCATCTCTGGCTGATCTGGCCTCATCTTTCTCTAATAGAGCGGTGTCTCTCCCATCAAGAGCTATCAACATCAAGGCCCTAACCTGATCTCTCTTAAAGGTCATCAGATAAAGACTCTGCTCTAAATACTGTGCTGAATGCTGAATCACAGTAGCACTCGTACTTGGAGAATCTGTAAGAGTTGCTGGCAACCCATTGAATGGATCCTCCTCGGTGGGAATATCAATGTCCTCTGTGGGCTCCCCATCATCAGAATCAATCCTCAGTAATGTGGATACTACCGCAGCTAATGTAGTCTCTATCTCCATCCATGTGAAATACTCTGCAGGATAACTCGGATGGCTAACAGAAAATGCAGCTAGCTCACGTTGATCCCAATAGGCATACACCCTGGATCTGTCCTCTGCTGACAAGTGGCGAGAAGCCAAGCGCTGACTCAATGCCCCTTCAAAAGGATGGAAGTCCTGGAACTGGTCAAATTGACACATCACAGCCAGTGGGTGGCAAGTAGTCATGCCCCTCAATCCAGCTAGAGGGAGATAATCCATGCCCAGAGCATGAGTGATGAAGTTGTAGGGTGAACTGAGTCCTGTACACGGCAATATATCAAATGGATCTCCAATCCCTGCCAGGAAGACGGACCAAGATGCAGAACTTGTACACTTCACAGGCTGAAAGTAGTATAACATGGCTATCTCATGGGTAAAATAATACCCATGCCGTCGGAATGTGTCAATCGGTCTCAAGTGTGACATGAACCGCACGTACAACATGACCGAACTACCCGTGAATACCCATATAGGGTAGGTGCTACAATATGTAGCCGATCTCAACGTCTCTGCTACAATCATCGGCACAATGGTGTGACCCTCCCTGAGAGCTCTCACTGTCATAATGACACCAATGTCCAACTCAACCATGTACCGTTGCATGTATACATATGATAATACACATAATAGAAATACGTCTACTCTGGCCAAATGCCAATGATCCTCTATCATGCTAAAATCCTCAGAATACCGTGTATAGCTATCCTTTGAGCCATATCTGTCCATCAGAAAATGTTGGGATACCACATGGTCGGATGTGATCTCATCCTGTATAACTCTATTCCTCATCCCGGTGAGGGTCATAAACTGTCAGCTCATGTCGTCGATAGCCATCTGCGCGCAAGGTCTGTCCAGTGGTAGCGCCGTCAACCGTGTATACTCCTCTAAAGTAGGAGTCAACTCATGGATACCAAATCGGAATACCTGCTTCTCTGGTATCCAATGCTCCATCATACCCTCTACAAAGCCTGCGGGAACCTGAAACATCAAGAGAGTCATAGTATGCTACAATAAATGGTCTACAATCACCTGTCTAAAGGTGACATACTATCATACCACGATATCAGACAGGATGCCACCAATACTGGTGGGGTATGATCAATGCGGCTAACTATCAAGGAAGACATCTGTGTGGGCCGTGTCATAAGACTATCCAGGGGTCAATGCTGAATATCTCTAGACATACATACATATGCATAACATAATACATGCATGATAAATAATATATGGCAATATGATGTAGGGAATAACAGTAAATACATTCCAAAGTACATCATCATCTAATACATCTCTGTATAGATAAAACTACAGAGAAATGGGACACAGACGCCCAGCTACTAACAGAGGCCTATCTAAAGATATACCGAGAATGGGGCACAGCCACCCAGTGTCTAACAGAGACCTATCAAAAGATATAATGAGAATATGCATTAGAAGAAGACAATGGTGTCAATGTCTACATCATCAATCATGTCCACTTAATGTAACTCCTCCTGAGTCACTGGATCTTCATTAACAGGGATGTCAGTCCTATACAATGGAGGATTTACACCGGCAAAGCCATATGGGTCATCTGAGGGGCTACCTCCTAAGCTGGAAGGATCAAATGTATCTGCCTTTGTCGGATCTCTGTCCAAGTGTCGGATAAAGAAATATGCCCAGTCCAACCGCTGGGTCAAATTTTCAATCTATGTCAAATGAGTCGGATCTCTGACACATGCCATCAAATCCGTCATCATCATGGATCCAGGAACCATATCCCCTATAAACTGTGTGGCGCGAGTCTGGGCTCCGATGGTACGAGGAGACCACCAATGCTGGAACGTTGCCTGAGTATGTGGACCCTCTGATAGTGTGAAATCGTCAACACCCATCAAGGGGATATTAATGATGGGTGACTATGAAAAAGGCTAATAACGCCTGATAGGAGGCAAGATCGGTATACGAATCTCTCTTGTGGTGCTCCTAATAGCACGCTCTCCTAAATAGAGCTCCCATCCTCCATCTGTAAAGATAGGAATTCTACGGATGGAAATCACGTACTCGACACCAGTCGGGTATCCATCCTCAAAACCAATGGCCAGGTGCTCCCCAGAATATGGGATCCAAGTAATGTCATCAGCTATCAATAACTCTAGCTGTAGGCGACAATGAGTGAAACCCTCCGCTACAGGGACCTCCGCAAGTATGGAATGATGCCATTGCCGTCCTCGTGGATAAGTCTCCAAGCCTAGCATACTCACAAGACGCAAACATGAGAGCCTCTCATAGGCCCAGAATTGCTAACACAAAGGCAAACATATGTTGTTAGTCAACACTCTTAACCTGTATATGAGAAATTACAAGAGAAATACTCACCAACAGATATGGGTAAAATCCTAGCCAAGCCTCCGTCAAGCCCTGCGAACGCATGCGCATACCCCTGAGGAAATAGGCGAAGGTGTAGGAACCCCATTCATACTCTCTGATATGGTCCATATGTCGTGTGGCGCTCACCAAAGCGAATGATAACATAGAAGAGTTATCAGCTATAAAGCAGCCCCTAATGATCATCAGGAACAATCACCGAAGAATGAACGGTCCTCTTATAGCATCTACGCTCAATGGACCTATATGAATGGT
This sequence comes from Panax japonicus, assembly GCA_020205505.1. Taxonomy (NCBI): domain Eukaryota; kingdom Viridiplantae; phylum Streptophyta; class Magnoliopsida; order Apiales; family Araliaceae; genus Panax; species Panax japonicus. The sequence continues at coordinate 32,239,836 of CM035112.1, read as the reverse complement.
CCTGCCTTTGAGCGCCTCAATCGGAACTCCTAGCAAGGATCGAACGGCAGTCAGGGTAATATCATCGTACGTGGTACTGGCACCCCTCCAAACTCTATACCAGTGATAAATTGCCAATCTATTGGCATCATCATAACCTCATAATCCAATAAATAGAGAGACTGAGTTTGGTGAAACCAGCTCTCAGACAATACCCTGAGATAACCCCAGGAACAACGATGGGGAAGGATGGAAAAGAATGCTCTGAAGCCCCAACCATGCATAATCGCTCTATAATCAGGATGCAAAACCTGGTATGTGGAGTGAATGCTAAACTAGTTCCCTCTAGGCTGTGTAATGCTGGGAACCTGCATTACAAAGTGGATCAACATCAAAAACCTTTAATCATCATCAATAGGAAAAAAGGAAGATCAAAATCCAGTTAATACCTCATTTATATGCAAGTAAACCGAGGGGTGTCTACTTAAATCACCCAGAAGCTCTGGGATCGACACCTGAATGCATGGGAAATCCCTACGGGGAACATGTGCAGTAGGAGCAGGGTCCGCAATCAGAACATCCTCCTCCTCGTCCTCAACGTCTGGCACGTCAACCCGGACATGACGTATCACCGCCTCCGCCAAACGACGAGGATGTCTAACAGAACGGGGTTCAGGCACTTCAGAAGCCTTCCTCCGCACACCTGAAGTGGTCCTACGGGAACTACTTGGCTAATCCGGATCCATATATCTGGACAAGAAGTCTCCAAATCACCTCAGAAAGGGTGTGGTGAATTCTAACCAGAAGCTTTTCAAAATGCAGTTTTTTATGACTACATGCATACATGCATGCATTATTTTAACATACGCCTACAGTAGAGTTAAAAATACATGACTACCCAATGCCTACATTTTGAATTTTTTTTGCCATAGTCCCCTTTATAAACAGGACTATCCACATGCACATAGGCATGACTAGGTGGCCATTCAGTAGCACACCTATCCACAGTCATAAACATCCTACATGCATTAATACATCATAATAAAAAATTCGTAAGGGTGGCCTAATTATCGGGATTATTTTGCTTTTTCACCTTAGATCATTTGTCCTCAAATAGGATAAGAAAATAGCAGAAAAAAGGTGCCAATTTGACTGTTTCAAAAGTTAGATTTTTTTCACATCATTATGTTTAGCATGGTTTAATACTAACATTTTTTATGTTGAATATTTTTATCACATCATATGAGCATGCATATTCACTATTATGTGTTTAGACAAATTTCATTTCATAAGTCATTTTCTAACGAATAAAAACAGGAAAAGAAGACATGCATACGTTACCAAGACAGTGTAGAACACTTGTACGATGATAGAATTTGTAGAAAGATGCCTGAACTTAGAAAATTTGAAGAAGAGCTCTCGGAATTTCCTTCGCGGCGAAACGTTAAATGACTTGAAAAGGCAACTTGAAGCCTTAAAAAGCCACCCATGGCTGGTCGCAGGTGTACCTATGGCTCCCCTAAGTGGGGTCCACCCCTCCGTCTCGGTCCAGTTTGAGTTATAAAGGAGTTCTCACAAGATGAAAAGGCCAAATTAGGAATAAAAACGCTACGCGATTGAGCAAAATAGCCTGAAATCCTGGTTTTCATGGGGCAAACTATGACTTTACACATCACTCATTGGAATTCATCCAAACACAGGGTACACGATACCAATGATCTCAGTTGTTGCAAACTACATTTGGAAATACCTCACGAAGGTCCGATGCCATCAATTTAAAGCATCAGAAACCACCTGATGATTTCATCCGTTGATGCAAATTTCAACGAAGGTCAAGCAGCCTTGACATCATCCCAACAGGGATCTCATCCGTTGATCCATATGTCAATGAAGGTCAGGTGATAATTGGATTTTCTATCCATAAATCGGATTCTAATTCAAGACACAAAGAATGTTTTCAAAATAGACAATATGGGACTATGAAAAAACTATGAATTTTGGAGCATAACCAATAGTGGCTTCGTTGCTGCTGCTGCCATTGCTCTCCCCCTCTACAAACTTTAAAGTATGATTACATATATTCCTCCTCCTCCTTCCATTACTATCTCATACGCCTAAATTCCTAAAACCCTAATTTTTGTGCAAACTCTTGTTTTGGGTGAAAATTTTGAAAAACTATTATTTTAAAAACAATCACAAAAGATAGTAATTTGTGATGAAATTTTTAAGCAATCACAAAATAATAGTATATATAATGGCTCTTAGTGATGACTAATCTTGCCATCAATGTATTATAATTGTGATGGTCATGTCAATCACACTAATTTTTTACACAAAATAAATTTTCTTTTTGTGACTCACTAAATCATCACTTATAGATATACCCTTTTAACGATTGCATTTAAGCTATCACTAATACTTTAATGTAAGAAATAATCAAGACAATATTTTATGATGGCTGTGACAATCATTAAAAAGATAGATTTTTGTGACGACTTTTATTTGCAATTACAAAAGAAGGTATTTTGTGATGGAATTTTCAAGCCATCAAAAAATAATAAAATATATGATGGCTCTCAACGATGACTAATTTTATCATCATTATAGAGTATTTATGACTGCCATTTCTATCACCAAATCTTATGCGGAAGTAATTTTGTTTAGTAAGTCAACTCACATATGTTTCCTTTTATATTTGGTTTTAAAATTATAATCATGATCTTGGCTTTAGTGTAGTGGTAATACTCATTATTTAGTTTGCAAATGGGGGAGGGTTCGAATACTACAAGTATCATTTGATACAATTAATAAAGATACAATTAATATAGTGAAATAAATTATATATAAATAGAGATTTACGTTCTTACATTTGATCCCTAAAGTCTTATTTTTTTTTGTGATGACTTTGACAATCACAATAGATTACGTGTTAATGTGATTGTATTAATCATCACAAAAGTACTAAGCATTTGCGTGATTGCCAAAACCATCACGTAAAACCTTTCATGATGGGCGTATACAAGACGGCCATTGTGATGCTTAAAGCCATCATGTAAACCTTTCGTGATGGTTTTCCTACTTTTTGTGATAAATTTTGGCCATCACAAATGACCATTTTTTTAGTAGTTCTTTTAGTAGTACTACATTTTGTGATGGATTTTGGCCATCACAAATGACCATTATTTGAAGTTCTTTTATTTTGGAATGACCATTTCACGTATACAGATTTATTTGTTTGTTTCTTGAGAAATTTGATCTATTTTGTTATTCCAGAATTATTAAAATTTGCTTTTGATTAACATTACATTACATGATACTAGTGTCATACTTTCAGTTCACAATTCTAATTGAGCAGTGTAACCTAAAGGCTCTGCAACATTATGATTTAAAAAGGAGCCTTCTCATTATCTTTCATAAAAAAATTTTGGAAAGTTTTCGATTTGATTTGCTTGTATTTCCATTTATTTTTTCTCCCAAACTGACTTCAATTCAGATTATAAAAGGAGCCTCCCCAATTAGATGTGCTTGATTTAAAAAGGAGCCTTCTCATTATATCTATGGCATGTAGTTAATATATTTTTATAAATTTCTGGTAAACTAATTTGAAGTCATACACTTTTTTATATATCTATTGCATGTAGTTAATATATTTTTATAAATTTGCATAAATGACATGTAGTGATGAGTTTAATTCAAGTATGAGAATGAATGATATTGATGAATGTGTTATTGCTGAGGATTTAGTAGAAAGTGAAGAAGTTGATGAAGTCATTAGAGATCCAAAAGTAGTAATGGAGTTTGGTTATGTTGATTTATACATAGAATATTACATTAATTATGGTAACCAAAATGGATTTACGGTGAAAGTAATATCTACGAAAAAAGGAGAAAATAGAGAGACTAAAATTGTGGTTCTTGCATGTGCTCGGTCAGGATGTTTAATAAGCAAGTAAAAGATTGCCTTCAACTTATGCCCTGTTAGCAAAACTGGTTGCAATGCTAAGATTAGGGCTGCAATAGTCGAAGACGAAAAAGTGTGAGTAAAGACTCTAACACTTGATCATAATCATCAGTTGAGCTCGGAAAAATCTATATTTTATTAGAAAAATTGGATTATGAGCAATTATGTGAAAAATGAGACTTGAACTTAACGATAGATGTAAAGTCCCCGAACCCGGATACTTGAAACCCGAATTCGGTACTTCACGATTCCATTTCTATGAGCAGAATAATACTAATAATAATAACAATAATATAAATTTTAAACTTAACTTACAGTTATCAGAGTCTAATCCCAAGTACGCAACCTTTACTACATTCTTTACATGATATAAAATACACATCATAACTTAGTACAATCTAACTATTACAAATGATACAAGTAAACAAATTGTGTTTGCTTTCCTTTTTACTTGATCTTGGTCGATCCCTTCTAGATGTTCACACTTAGCTGAAAATATTTAAATTAAGCAAGGATGAGCATTTGAGTGCCCAGCAAGTATTATATATATATATATATAAGCTGAAAGAATTTAAATATTTTTTTTATAATATTCTTCTACAACCAGTCAATAGTTGTGAAGTAATCTGTACCAATAATAATAACATAACAACCCTCGTTCAAATTTTTGAAATTGTGTATTGACTATACATGGGGTTTCTGTGACATACTATGAACATTGTTTTTCATTTTCGAAAAGGTTAAACAGAAATTCATCTGTAAACCGGCATTGCTTACAGGCCTGCGGGTGTACAGTCCATGGGCCCTGTATTGATCAATACTACATTGCTAGAACGATATTATCGTTCATCCTTTGTCCGCCGTAGCGCATAAAAATTTTCCCATTATCGGGATGTTCATATCTGTCGGGTTTTTATAACAAAGGTCTTATATAATTCAACATATATGTATATCAAAGGTGTATCAATATGTGATTAAATACAATAATTATCCAAGTGGGGACACTTGTATAATCATTTATAGAAATTAACGAACAGAATATATATAACTGAATTATCATATACTAACATGTTGATAATCAATGGGCGTATAAAATATAGGCTTAACAATCTGTACAATAATAATATAACTTTGAAACATTCTTACATTTGTCCAATGCATAAAGAAAATGCAAAGGTAGGATACTTGCCTGATGCGCTGCTTACAATTACGCAACTTAGATCTATCTGTTATACCGAAACCTATCATTAATAAGATCATTCTATCTATTAGAATCACATATCATAACACATAATACTGCTTATTGCAGTCAGCACACAACCTAATCACATTGTCATACATGTTCAACAATCATGTCATCACAAACAAACATCAACTCATTCCTAATCACATTGTCACACAACTTAATCCACCATTGAATCACAAATAAACAGTTAACTAACTAAATTATCTAAGTCCAGATCAATTTCTGAACCATGTCGGTCTACCGACATCTTTATCGGGTAATTATCGAGTCTAAGACTCTAAACAGTTGTTCAATATCCACTTAGACTAATTAAATAACAGTCATATCATTTTTCATGACCTTATAATAATTATAAAATAATTATTACCATTTACCATAATTTTTAAAATATCGAAATCATTATTAAATGATTTAAATACCAAACAATTCTATTATCATCAATATAAAACTATTAATCAAACCATTGCCAAAATATTAAAGTTATTTATAATAACTCAAAATATTCTTAACGTATTTATATTACCCTTAAATGATTTTTAAAACATTTAAAATCATTATTAAATAATTACCATTAATATCTAAATATTAATGAACTATTTATTCAAATATTAAAAGTCATTAATTATAACTTAGAATATTTTTAATTCATTTATATCATTTTTAAATGATTTTTAAATAAATAAAACCATTTTTAAACTATTTATTTAATATAATTATTAAATAAATTTAATATCATTAATCATTAAATAAATATCATTAATATTAAATTATTAATGAAATTATTATTTAAATATTAAAAGTTATGTTTTATAACTTAAAATATCTTTAAACACTTTATTTTTATTTAAAATGATTATTATAATATTAAAAATATTTTTAAACTAAATTATTTAATATAATTATTAAATAATTTTAACATCATTAATAATAATTAATTAATGAAATTTACCTTTAAATATTAAAAGTTATATTTTATAACTTAAAATATTTTTAAATACCTTATTCTTATTTAAAATGATTTTTAATTTAATAAAATCATTTTTAATTCATTTATTTAATTCATTTAATAAATAACTTAATTATCATTAAAATTAATTTATTAATGAAAATTATCACATAATATTAAAAGTTATCAAAAATAACTTAAATTATTTTCTTATACCATAATATAATTTTAAATGATTTTTCAAATATTAAAATCATTTTTAAATAATTTATTTAATATTATAATTAAATAAATTAAATACTTTTAATATTCCAAAAATATTAAATATTTATGAAATATATTTAAAATAATTAAAAACTAATTTTCAAAATTTAAAATAATTTTTAATAATTTATTTTGTATTTTTAATAATTAAAAACTATTTTTTTCTATTTATTAATTAATTTTCGGAAATAATAATAATAAACCGTCGCTGTAGGTGTTCTTGAGCCTCAAGAACACAGACAGCCCAGCTTCATGGTGGCTTGTTTGACCGAGATTTCCGGTCAGATCCTGATGTTACTGGGCATGTTATTAGTCAGATATTGTAGTACTAATGTGCTACTACAAGATCCAACAACAAACAAGTTCATACAACATATAATCTACGAGATCTGTGCCTTCAAACATCCTGTCAGAGCTGTTCTTCATTTCTGGGTTTGCCCAGAAATGAAGAATAGTGCAACATACTTACTTTGAGCTTCCACTACAATCTGTTCGTGTACTGTTTTAGTGATATATGACTTCTATATTATAGCCCACATGTAACATTATAGATCTATTACAAAACATAACCATAAAAACAACAGATCTAGCCGGTAATAGCCGGTCAACCCATGCCAGAACACAAATTCATCCGTTTTTCTGGGTTGCCCAGAAATCATGAACTGTCTTCGAGCAAACCACTTTGACCGGCCACTACGATCGACTCCTTTGCTTTCAAGGAAAGTTTAAGGCATAAATATGGAGCTGATATACTAGACTACAACTTAGATACAATGATCAAACAAAAATATTAACACAATGACAGATCTAGGCTGTTTAAAAAGCTGTCAGACGTTGTTCTTAGTTTCTGGGTTGCCCAGAAAGTACCCGGTCAATGCCGGTCAACACACTTTGACTGCCTATAACTTTTAATCCATAACAGATATGGACCTGATTCAAGCTTCAGAAAAAAGATCTAATGACATACTACAAATATAAAATATAAAACACACAAAATCATTAACAACCAAAGATTTAAAGGGTCTGACATTCGGCTGTCAGACCTCAAGAAACAAAATTTCCAGATTTTGAAAAATGTCAAATCCGAGCCTCTAGATGTTATGGATCTAACATCTAGCAACCCAGATCATCTATTGACACCATAATCAACATGTTTAACACATCAAACATAAAATTTAACAACAGAAAATTGGACAGATTTTTGAGCTAGGGTTTATACCTTTTCGATCCAATTCTTTATTCTGGGTATCTGATCTATTTTTGGTAAACGTGGGGCTTTGATTTAGGACTGATATACTATATATTTTCGTAGCTTTTAGAGAGAGAGAGTCTAGGATGAGTGTTGTACAAAATGGTCAACTAATGTTCATTTCTCTCTCTTCAATCTATTTATAAAACAAATGTGCAATGTATTTGGCTGGATTGCTGAAGATTTACTGAGATTTAAGGCACATGGGGTGGTTGGATTTGGTCACCAACTTCCCCTAAATGTCAAAGCCTATTATTTAGCCAAAATCATACACTTAGGGGCAAAAATGTCATTTGGTTTTTTAATTTAATGGCATTCTAGTCATTTGGCAAACCCTTAGGGTTTAGGGTTTGGGTTTGGGTTTATGGTTTGGACCATTTTAGGGTTTAACAATAATTTCAAGAATTTCCAAAATTAGGATTTGCACAAAAATATAATAAATAAATAAAATAATAAAATTTTAGTTTCTAAAATACAAAATTAGGGTTCCTTAGTTAATTAAGTTTTTAATTAATTAACACCTTACTAATTAGGTTTAAGATACCCTAATTAGTATTAAGCTTTCCAATTTAACAATTAGGGTTTACACTTTAAATAATTTAGGGTTTATAAATAAATATTAGGGTTTCTAGAATACAATTAAGGTTCTAGGTTTTAGGGTTTTAATTTCTATATCACCAGTCGTTAATCACATTATTGTGATTACAAATTCTCAAAGTCGTGAATGACTTTCACTTTAGAGTTTCACTTCAATTAGGGTTTTCCATAAGCAAATTAGGGTTCCAAATTATAATTAGGGATTATAATATAGAATAATAATAATGATAATAAGGGTTTTGAATAATTACGATTCTCCTTAATTAGGGTTAATACATAAACACCGGTCATTAATCACATTAACATGATTACATTACAGTCTTAAGCCGGCATTCGGCTTTAATTTAGGGTTTAATAGCTTAAACTAGGGTTTTGGCATTTTTCACCATAATTGACCAACCATTGTCAGTCCAGACATATACAGTACATCATTATGGCACTGAAAAATCAAAATATTATAATATTATTATCATTCCTTATTTCAGACTCATAATTAGGGTTTATACAAATATTATTAGGGTTTGATCGTAATATAATGAAACTGTTCCACACAGTAACATTACGCACATAACCATACATATCTATAATACTGACAAATAATAATATAATATTATTATTTTCATTCCTTGATCAAAACCCAAAATTAGGGTTTAGATTCCATATCTGATTTATCTTTCATATAAAACCTTATTAATTAAGTAAAAATAATTTACTTAATTATTAAAATAATTTCATATAATAAATAATTATTATAATAATTCTATAATCATATCATATATTATTTAAATAATATAATTATCATATTTTTATGGAAAATAAACATTAAAAACATTTTTACTATAAAACTAATTATTATTAGAATATAATTTATAATGAGCAATAATTCTAGAATAAAAGTATTCATAACCATTCATGTAATAAATATATTTTATATTTATCACATAATTACATACATAATACCTTTCATCCATTCTTACCTTTAAAATATATAATTATTCTAAAATCATTTCATATATTATTTAAATAATATAAGATTATATTTTCCTTGAAAAATAATTATTAAAACATTTCCAATAGGGAATTAATTAGTATAAAAATATAATTGATAATAATCAATAATTCTAAAAGAAATTTATTTGCAATGCTTAAGGTAATAAATGAATTTTATTTATCACACATATAATTATAATTACCTTGACACTTATCATTCATATTTATTTTAATAAATAAATAAAAAATTATACGCAAAATTTATGATTTATTTATATAGAAAATATCAGGTTGTCACATTCACCCTCCCTTATAAAGATTTCGTCCCCGGAATCACCTTTTAAAACCTATACATACCAGGGTACATATCTTACACAATTATTACAATTAGATCTCGATCATAATTGATCGAATCGATCTTTAACTATTCAGCATAACACTTATCTATCCTTTTAAACAGAAATTTGATTTCTAAGAGAACTCAAATTCCTCCTTCAAAATAATTTATAAAAATAATTTACTATTTATAAAAATAAAAAATAAGAAAATAAAAATTGGTTGGATTAATACCTCGAGTTGCATCCCCGGCTGTTATCGAATCCCGAACAGTCCCGCTGAAGACGCGTACGGTTGATTTCGTTGGTTAGTTTGTTGAAGTTGATCCCGTTGTCGCCAATGTCCTGATGCCTTGTTCCGTATTCGCATTCCTCGTTTCCATTTCCTTTCTTGGACAGTCTTTTACCTTATGCTTTATTAATTCGCACACAACACGTTCACTATACATTATTGGATTGAGCATTTTGGAAAGATATATATCCCTTCTGTCCTTACTTTCCACACACAAACTTTTCTTTTAATCACATTCCTGGCTTATTTATTGAAATTATCTTCTTTTATCATATAGGTGGCAAAAGCTGTCTTTTGCCCCCATCGTTATCCTAGCTATCACATATGTTTTAACAGGGTCGGTTGATCTTCTACATCCTGGCGGTCTGGTTGTCTTAAAGTCTTTGAAGTTTGTCGATCGATTGTCTAGTTGATTTCCCGCGACTGGTACTTTGTTCTGCATAGCTTGATCGCCCGCATTCGCAAAAATTTTGTGTCGGGTCTGATTATCCTCCAACTTTGTTCACAGGTCCTTCTATCCTTTGGTTTCATTTTCGTTTTGATGGCATTTTCATAAATTATTCTTACATTTTAAACCTTATCGTAAATGATTAACATATAACGCAAAACTTTCTATTCAAATAATCAGGTACTCAAAATATCATATTTTGAAAACTCGGTCTACTGTAATAACCAGTGACCAAATAAATATCTACTATCTTTATACCAATTTATTCCATTAATCCAACATAAACTCATATTTATACCACTTGACATGCCTTAGCACACACTACTTTAAACATTCGCTATCCCTTTGTGACTCGTAAGTCGGGAATCGCTGTCATAACTTATACAAAATATTACATTACACCAACATACCTATCATATATACCACCTAAAATCATATCTATCTAACTAATACTAATACTACCTATTCCTTACACATTCACTAACGATCAATTGCTTAGTAACCTATCTATTTCCATTATCCTCAATATCCATTCACACACAACTATACCTAATTTGTCACAACTTTCAACACCTTATGAGTTTAAGAACTCATCACAAACATACGAGTTTAAGAACTCACCATAAATATACGAGTTTAAGAACTCAACATTGACCACATATCCTTTAACTATACTTTACTTATCAGTTATACTTAGCATTTCTTGATCCAGTACTATACTTTCCAAAATAACCACCTCTTTGAGGTAGCTTTCAATGTGAGACTCTATTGCTGTTATTGACTTTGATATTGGCTCGGTCATGGAGGTTGACTTATTCTTTACGACTTAAGGGGATCCTAATTCCTTCTATCTAACACCTACACACAAAAATTATCTTGACTAGCAAATAATAATCACACATAACACATAATAGTTTTATAAGTTATCTTTTATTTTGTTTGACGATGAATTTATTCAATTCATATCCTTTTTAAACTCTATATGAGTTATTTGTATTTTCAACATTTTCCTCTGTTCTAAGGTTATAGCCTAAGGTCTAACCCACCTAAGGTTTCTAACCCTATAGCTCTAATACCAACCTGTAAAGTCCCCGAACCCGGATGCTTGAAACCCGAATTCGGTACTTCACGATACCATTTCTATGAGCAGAATGATACTAATAATAATAACAATAATATAAATTTTAAACTTAACTTACAGTTATCAGAGTCTAATCCCAAGTACGCAACCTTTACTACATTCTTTACATGATATAAAATACACATCATAACTTAGTACAATCTAACTATTACAAATGATACAAATAAACAAATTGTGTTTGCTTTCCTTTTCACTTGATCTTGGTCGATCCCTTCTAGCTGTTCACACTTAGCTGAAAACATTTAAATTAAGCAAGGATGAGCATTTGAGTGCCCAGCAAGTATTATATATATATATAAGCTGAAAGAATTTAAATGTTTTCTTTATAATATTCTTCTACAACCAGTCAATAGTTGTGAAGTAATCTGTACCAATAATAATAACATAACAACCCTCGTTCAAATTTTTGAAATTGTGTATTGACTATACATGGGGTTTCTGTGACATACTATGAACATTGTTTTTCATTTTCGAAAAAGTTAAACAGAAATTCATCTGTAAACCGGCATTGCTTACGGGCCTGCGGGTGTACAGTCCATGGGCCCTGTATTGATCAATACTACATTGCTAGAACGATATTATCGTTCATCCTTTGTCCGCCGTAGCGCATAAAAATTTTCCCATTATCGGGATGTTCATATCTGTCGGGTTTTTATAACAAAGGTCTTATATAATTCAACATATATGTATATCAAAGATGTATCAACATGTGATTAAATACAATAATTATCCAAGTGGGGACACTTGTATAATCATTTATAGAAATTAACGAACAGAATATATATAACTGAATTATCATATACTAACATGTTGATAATCAATGGGCGTATATAATATAGGCTTAACAATTTGTACAGTAATAATATAACTTTGAAACATTCTTACATTTGTCCAATGCATAAAGAAAATGCAAAGGTAGGATACTTGCCTGATGCGCTGCTTACAATTACGCAACTTAGATCTATCTGTTATACCGAAACCTGTCATTAATAAGATCATTCTATCTATTAGAATCACATATCATAACACATAATACTGCTTATTGCAGTCAGCACATAACCTAATCACATTGTCATACATGTTCAACAATCATGTCATCACAAACAAACATCAACTCATTCCTAATCACATTGTCACACAACTTAATCCACCATTGAATCACAAATAAACAGTTAACTAACTAAATTATCTAAGTCCAGATCAATTTCTGAACCATGTCGGTCTACCGACATCTTTATCGGGTAATTATCGAGTCTAAGACTCTAAACAGTTGTTCAATATCCACTTAGACTAATTAAATAACAGTCATATCATTTTTCATGACCTTATAATAATTATAAAATAATTATTACCATTTACCATAATTTTTGAAATATCGAAATCATTATTAAATGATTTAAATACCAAACAATTCTATTATCATCAATATAAAACTATTAATCAAACCATTGCCAAAATATTAAAGTTATTTATAATAACTCAAAATATTCTTAACGTATTTATATTACCCTTAAATGATTTTTAAAACATTTAAAATCATTATTAAATAATTACCATTAATATCTAAATATTAATGAACTATTTATTCAAATATTAAAAGTCATTAATTATAACTTAGAATATTTTTAATTCATTTATATCATTTTTAAATGATTTTTAAATAAATAAAACCATTTTTAAACTATTTATTTAATATAATTATTAAATAAATTTAATATCATTAATCATTAAATAAATATCATTAATATTAAATTATTAATGAAATTATTCTTTAAATATTAAAAGTTATGTTTTATAACTTAAAATATCTTTAAACACTTTATTTTTATTTAAAATGATTATTATAATATTAAAATTATTTTTAAACTAAATTATTTAATATAATTATTAAATAACTTTAACATCGTTAATAATAATTAATTAATGAAATTTACCTTTAAATATTAAAAGTTATATTTTATAACTTAAAATATTTTTAAATACCTTATTCTTATTTAAAATGATTTTTAATTTAATAAAATCATTTTTAATTCATTTATTTAATTCATTTAATAAATAACTTAATTATCATTAATATTAATTTATTAATGAAAAGTATCACATAATATTAAAAGTTATCAAAAATAACTTAAATTATTTTCTTATACCATAATATAATTTTAAATGATTTTTCAAATATTAAAATCATTTTTAAATAATTTATTTAATATTATAATTAAATAAATTAAATACTTTTAATATTCCAAAAATATTAAATATTTATGAAATATATTTAAAATAATTAAAAACTAATTTTCAGAATTTAAAATAATTTTTAATAATTTATTTTGTATTTTTAATAATTAAAAACTATTTTTTTCTATTTATTAATTAATTTTCGTAAATAATAATAATAAACCGTCGCTGTAGGTCTTTAGAGACAAAAATGCGTCGCTGTAGGTGTTCTTGAGCCTCAAGAACACTGACAGCCCAGCTTCATGGTGGCTTGTTTGACCGAGATTTTCGGTCAGATCCTGATGCTACTGGGCATGTTATTAGTCAGATATTGTAGTACTAATGTACTACTACAAGATCCAACAACAAACAAGTTCATACAACATATAATCTACGAGATCTGTGCCTTCAAACATCCTGTCAGAGCTGTTCTTCATTTCTAGGTTTGCCCAGAAATGAAGAATAGTGCAACATACTTACTTTGAGCTTCCACTACAATCTGTTCGTGTACTGTTTTAGTGATATATGACTTCTATATTATAGCCCACATGTAACATTACAGATCTATTATAAAACATAACCATAAAAACAACAGATCTAGCCGGTAATAGCCGGTCAACCCATGCCAGAACACAGATTCATCCATTTTTATGGGTTGCCCAGAAATCATGAACTGTCTTCGAGCAAACCACTTTGACCGGCCACTACGATCGACTCCTTTGCTTTCAAGGAAAGTTTAAGGCATAAATATGGAGCTGATATACTAGACTACAACTTAGATACAACGATCAAACAAAAATATTAACACAATGACAGATCTAGGCTGTTTAAAAAGCTGTCAGACGTTGTTCTTAGTTTCTGGGTTGCCCAGAAAGTACCCGGTCAATGTCAGTCAACACACTTTGACTGCCTATAACTTTTAATCCATAACAGATATGGACCTGATTCAAGCTTCAGAACAAAGATCTAATGACATACTACAAATATAAAATATAAAACACACAAAATCATTAGCAACCAAAGATTTAAAGGGTCTGACATTCGGCTGTCAGACCTCAAGAAACAAAATTTCCAGATTTTGAAAAATGTCAAATCCGAGCCTCTAGATGTTATTGATCTAACATCTAGCAACCCAGATCATCTATTGACACCATAATCAACATGTTTAACACATCAAACATAAAATTTAACAACAGAAAATTGGATAGATTTTTGGGCTAGGGTTTATACCTTTTCGATCCAATTCTTTATTCTGGGTATCTGATCTGTTTTTGGTAAACGTGGGGCTTTGATTTAGGACTGATATACTATATATTTTCGTAGCTTTTAGAGAGAGAGAGAGTCTAAGATGAGTGTTGTACAAAATGGCCAACTAATGTTCATTTCTCTCTCTTCAATCTATTTATAAAACAAATGTGCAATGTATTTGGCTGGATTGCTGAAGATTTGCTGAGATTTAAGGCACATGGGGTGGTTGGATTTGGTCACCAACTTCCCCTAAATGTCAAAGCCTATTATTTAGCCAAAATCATACACTTAGGGGCAAAAATGTCATTTAGTCACCAGTACAAAGTACCTAATAGACAACACTTAATAGACAACGTTTTTTATAAAAACGTTGTGGTTTTTTTTTACAACGTTTTTTAATAAAACGTTGTATATACATATGAAAAACATTGTGTATTTTATAAGGATAATTTTTGATTTTAAATAAATAACGTTTTTAAAAACAAAACGTTATCTATTTATAAAAACACGGAGCAAAAATAAAAAGACGGAGCTTAAATTTTGAAATTAGAAGAAGTACTGCAGCAGCTCAAATTCACGCTTTTGGAGCAAACCCTATCTCTTCTTGCTCAAACAATTCAACCCTTCGTTTCTTCCTCATTTTTCTCTCCCATTTTCTCTCCAGTAGCAGCGGCGACAAACCTTCCTCCTCTCACTCCTCTTTTCGGCAACCTCATCCTTCGCCGCTCCCTCGCTAGCGACCTCCTCCTCTTCCCCCTCCTTTATCTCTCTCTCTTGCTCTCTTATAGTAGATCGATAGTCACCTCGGATTCTGAGACTTCAGCCTCGTCCGCCAGATCGGTAGCGACGACATTGGAAAAGTGTACCTCTGCCGTCTCCGGAGCGACGAGAGCTGCTATTACGCCATGAAAGTGGTGATCAAGGAAGTTTTTGCTCTGAAAAGGAAGCTCCAAAGAGCTAAAATAGAGACTCTTCATACCGAATTCGAAGCATCGCACTTTTTCGGCGTTGTATTTTAGTAGTGTTAGTGAGCTTGGTATTAAACCCTTCACAAGTTGGATGACATCTGCCCAATATTCCAGAGATGGTTTGGAGGTATTTTAATTGGCATTCTCATTTAGTTCAAAGTTAGATGCCCTGGAGTATATTAACATAGAGGGTTATTTAGTTCAAATTTAGCTTCCCTGAATAGTTAAATAATGTAATGCAATTTTTTTTGGGAGGTAATATGATTTTATTTCTGTTGTTGCTATGATTGATTGCAGGCTAAAGGCAGCTGGAATCAGGTGCCCGACTCCACTTCTTTTGAGGCTTCATGTTCTGGTTATGGAGTTTATAGGTACTCTGTTTTATTCTTCTGTTTGAAAGGTTGAATCTGTTAGATTAAGTTATAAAACAAAAGGAGGACAAAAATTTTAAGAGACGAGGCAGTGGGAAGACTTTATGAGCTTGGATAGGTATTTAATAAGACTTTATTCTTCACATTTATACCCTTTGACTTCAGGTGTTGTTTGAACAAATTTAATAGTAAAGAAGTTGTGAAAACTGAAGCTTGATTTGTATATAGTTCTAAATTTTGAGGATACCCTTAGAATGGCTACTGTTTTTAATTTCCTGATTAGATTATTATGTGAGTGCCATTTGAGAGGCTTAGCAGTGTTCTATTTGTCTTAAAGATATTGCAAGAGTGAGTAAATTTATGCTTTAGTACTAGTTGATGCAAAAAGTTGAATTACAGTTCAGCCATCTTGCCGGTGTGCTTATGAATTGAAAATATTAAGGTAAAGATAACAATATGTTCAAATTGGAGACAGTGATTTTTATACGATTTTATAAAAAAAAATTACAAGTACTGACAATGATAACCAGTTATACTTGGTCCAAAGAATAATACTTCCATTACAAATATAAGGTCATTTGCCTTTGTATAAAACAAGGTTGATCTTATATTTTGGAATGGAGGTAAATAGTTATTCCCAGTGGTACACTTTGTGAGTATAACATTACTCTAAGGTGAAAATATTTGGTTAGAACCAGTAATTAATCCTAGCTGGTGATCTTTGTTATGTTTAAATTAAGAAACAAAAAGTGGTTATATGGCCATTGGCACAAAGTTCGTGCCATGGTTACCAGGAACGCTAATCGACTGATTCAGAACAAAAATATGGCCTCTATGCAGAACGCAGGGATGGTAACCCTGTGACTTTGTGCTATTTTACCTTTCAGCTATTTTATGAATTTCTTCTTTCTGAGCCAATGCTTACCTTCCTACATACTCTATGAATTCTGATCGGGAGAAGAAATTTTATGTGTTAATGTTGGGTTATTCGTTCTGTCCAGGGGTATATCATAATTTTTGTTTAAGCCACTCTGAAACTAGTATCAGGCCTGATTTCTTAGATCAGGAACACAAGTGTTATCCATTATTTTAATGGGCTATGTTTATCAGAGATCATTTTCTATTGAACTTTTTAGTTTTTATCAAAATTTAATTTTACATAACCTATTCAATGGACTCCTTTCATTTGTGAATCAAATATTCTCTCTTGTATGACAGATAAGTACGCACAGGGTTATCTTGAGAGGACTTTCTTGAGCCCAGCTTCTGTCAGAGCGGGGAATCTTATTCGTAAATGGATGGAGGATAATGGTTTGATAACGTGAGCTATCCACTTATGCTAATCTTACATACAGTTCAGAAACTCAATTGGGACTCATATCAATTCCTGGTGGGTGGACTCTATGGGCAATGTGCATGGTCAAAGTGAAGGGGTGAACTCAAGCGGCAAGGCCCTGTTAATTGGCTCCCATTTGGTGAAGCATTTAATTTATCAAACTTTATCATACTTTTTTTCCTACAATGTGCTTTACTTAAAGTACTACATTGTACACAGAATTTAATAGTTGATTGCTTTGGTTTTCCAACATGGTTTTCCAACAGGATACTGTCATTGATGCTGGAATATTTGTTGGTTCACTTGGTATAGTTTCTGCATTGTCTGCACTCAAGGTTTTGCATCTCACTGGGAGATTAGGAAAACTAAGATGACCAGTTGTGGTCAGTTGACTGTTTTTACTAAATTTGAATGGGGTATTTACTTGTACGAGAGTTGGTTCTCATTATATTCGATAAATATTCACTTTATGTAAGACTATTGTATTAAGGAACCCAGGGAATGTAATCATATCTGCGAAAGGAATAAAACCTGGGATGGAGTTGACACAAAGTAATTAATAATTAAACAGAATGAACTCCACAGAACTAATTCAATCAACAATCATTTCCTCTAATGTACTAATCGCCTCAAGAATTTTGGCAGGAAAATTTCTGCCTTTTAACATTCTTATCTTGCTGCTTTTTATTGGGTTCATGCTACAGATTTACATTGAACAAGGACCTGTACTAGAATCAGTTGGTCTTCCTCTTGGTGATGTTAAGGGCATTGCTGGACAGACACGACTAAAGGTATGTCGGAGCTCTGAGACACTAGAGTATAGATCTATAGTGTTATTTGCGATTTGCTTAAATATTTCTACTCATCTAGTGTCCTATAGACATAGTTTATATCTTGATTATAGAAATTTTTTACACGACTAAAGGTACTTGAATCACTTTGCAGGTAACTGTGAGAGGTTCCCAAGGACATGCTGGTACGGTCCCCATGTCTATGCGCTAGGATCCTATGCCTGCTGCTGCTGAAATGATTGTATTGTTGGAGAGTCTTTGTAAAAATCCTGAAATTTTTTTATCTTATGACGGTCAGTGCAATGCTTCTATGTTGGAATCTCTTGGAGGTTCTCTTGTTTGTACTGTTGGAGAGATATCAAGCTGGCCAAGCGCAAGTATTGTCATTCCAGAACATGCAAGTTCTTATACGTCTTTACACTTTCCAACTATAATGGCTCTGTTTCTTGTATTGTAGAACGTAAGGTGTTAGATCTCCATCTCATTTTCTGTTTACTTTTTTCTACAAAATTAAGTTTATGCTCATCGTAGTTTTGAAATTTTCAGCATGATGCCAATCTGCATTGTTGGATTAAGTTCACAGCTGAAATCTGCAGCGTACGCTGCTTTAAAGAGAATGACAGGAGAAGATATAGGTGATGTGTCTGTTCTGATGAGTGGAGCTGGACACAATGCAATGGCCATGTCTCATCTAACCAAGGTTTGTTCTTCACTGTAGACCCCTAGCTATTAGCTGCTTTTCCATTACACTACGTAAACAATAGAATATAACTTGTTATAATGTTTGTTTTATCAATCTGACTCTGACATGTTATAGACAAGTCACAATCCAAATATGTTGTTTTTATTGTACTTATGGTATCTGCTTTTAATGTGTGTAGGATCTGCCATTACTGGCCCAATAGGAAAAGAGTGCGCTGATCTGTGGCCAAGGATTGCAAGTGCTGCTAATGTAGTAATGCTATTGTTTAGGTGCAGGAACTACTAGTGGTGTTTGGATTAGTTATGTTGGTCTTTCTCACAAGGTTCTCTATTAGGTATATCTTACTGATTTTCAATTTGAGATGTATGGATAGTTTGGCATTATTGAGATGTAAACGTATTGTATGGTATTAATATTCTTTGTAATTGGCATTACAAAGAATTATTGGGATGTAAACGTTTTGTATGGTATTAATATTCTTTGTAATTTTAGCTATATATCATGGCATTAGCATATTACAGGTGTATTGGTAATATAGGTGAACCACAATATTTTTTTTTCTTTTTTTTAATCTACAACATTTTTAAAACGTTGTGTAAATGTGTCTAAACTGTTGTCTGATATACTAAACAACAACGTTTTTATCCAAAAAAACGTTGTGGAATCATACCTTCTACAACGTTTTTAAGCATCTGCTAATTTTTAAAATATAAATCTACAACGTTTTTTTTCCTAAAAAACGTTGTGTATGGTGCTTAACTACAACGTTTTAAAAACGTTGTGTAAGGGTATCAAATAGACAACACCCTTAACCACGACGTTTTTCTGACTGAAACCACAACGTTTTTTCTGCGTTGTCTATTTACTGTTTTGTAGTGGTGGGTTTTTCA
Organism: Panax japonicus; assembly: GCA_020205505.1. Classification (NCBI taxonomy): domain Eukaryota; kingdom Viridiplantae; phylum Streptophyta; class Magnoliopsida; order Apiales; family Araliaceae; genus Panax; species Panax japonicus. Next base: position 32,219,867 of record CM035112.1, on the reverse strand, counting down.
ATTTAATGGTATTCTAGTCATTTAGCAAACCCTTAGGGTTTAGGGTTTGGGTTAGGATTTATGGTTTGGACCATTTTAGGGTTTAACAATAATTTCAAGAATTTCCAAAATTAGGATTTGCACAAAAATATAATAAATAAATAAAATAATAAAATTTTAGTTTCTAAAATACAAAATTAGGGTTCCTTAGTTAATTAAGTTTTTAATTAATTAACACCTAACTAATTAGGTTTAAGATACCCTAATTAGTATTAAGCTTTCCAATTTAACAATTAGGGTTTACACTTTAAATAATTTAGGGTTTATAAAATAAATATTAGGGTTTCTAGAATACAATTAAGGTTCTAGGTTTTAGGGTTTTAATTTTTATATCACCAGTCGTTAATCACATTATTGTGATTACAAATTCTCAAAGTCGTGAATGACTTTCGCTTTAGAGTTTCACTTCAATTAGGGTTTTCCATAAGCAAATTAGGGTTCCAAATTATAATTAGGGATTATAATATAGAATAATAATAATAATGATAATAAGGGTTTTGAATAATTACGATTCTCCCTAATTAGGGTTAATACATAAACACCGGTCATCAATCACATTAACATGATTACATTACAGTCTTAAGCCGGCATTCGGCTTTAATTTAGGGTTTAATAGCTTAAACTAGGGTTTTGGCATTTTTCACCATAATTGACCAACCATTGTCAGTCCAGACATATACAGTACATCATTATGGCACTGAAAATTCAAAATATTATAATATTATAATATTATTATCATTCCTTATTTCAGACTCATAATTAGGGTTTATACAAATATTATTAGGGTTTGATCGTAATATAATGAAACTGTTCCACACATTAACATTACGCACATAACCATACATATCTATAATACTGATAAATAATAATATAATATTATTATTTTCATTCCTTGATCAAAACCCAAAATTAGGGTTTAGATTCCATATCTGATTTATCTTTCATATAAAACCTTATTAATTAAGTAAAAATAATTTACTTAATTATTAAAATAATTTCATATAATAAATAATTATTATAATAATTCTATAATCATATCATATATTATTTAAATAATATAATTATCATATTTTCATGGAAAATAAACATTAAAAACATTTTTACTATAAAACTAATTATTATTAGAATATAATTTATAGTGAGCAATAATTCTAGAATAAAAGTATTCATAATCATTCATGTAATAAATATATTTTATATTTATCACATAATTACATACATAATACCTTTCATGCATTCTTACCTTTAAAATAAATAATTATTCTAAAATCATTTCATATATTATTTAAATAATATAAGATTATATTTTCCTTGAAAAATAATTATTAAAACATTTCCAATAGGGAATTAATTAGTATAAAAATATAATTGATAATAATCAATAATTCTAAAAGAAATTTATTTGCAATGCTTAAGGTAATAAATGAATTTTATTTATCACACATATAATTATAATTACCTTGACACTTATCATTCATATTTATTTTAATAAATAATAATAAAAAATTATACGCAAAATTTATGATTTATTTATATAGAAAATATCGGGTTGTCACAATAGAGCTGATATTAAACCAAATAAAAAATTTATTCTTGGTTGAAGTTGGTGGGCATGAGAATGTGTCCTTTTCATAGAAAGATTGTTACAATTATCTTGACAAAGATAGGCAGTTAAGACTTGGTGATGGGGATGCTATGGAACTTCAAAACTACTTCCAAAAAATTCAAGCTAATAATTCAAAATTTTATTATTTGATGGATTTGGATGATGATGGGAGACTATGAAATGTCTTTTGGGTAGATGTAAGGAGTAGGGAAGCTCATGAGGAGTTTTGGGGAAGCCATTACCTTAGACACAACATACTTAACTAATAATTATGGCATGCCATTTGCCCCATTTGTTGGAGTTAATCATCACGGTCAGTCAATACTCTTAGGTTGTGGATTAATATCTCATGAGGATATTGAGTCATTTAGTTAGCATTTTAAAACTTGGCTTGCGTGTATGAATGGTCGTGCTCCTACCGCAATAATCACTGACCAAGACAAAGTAATGAAGAAGGTTATTGAAATTGTGTTCCCCAATGCATGACATAGGTGGTGCTTGTGGCATATTATGAAGAAGTTGCCCGAGAAATTAAGTGGTTTCAATCAATATGAATCTATCAAATATTCAATGCAACAGGCAGTTTATAATTCATTGACTTGTAAAGAATTTGAAGAGCGATGGGGTAGTTTCATTGAGAAATCTTACTTGAAAGAGAATGACTGGTTTACTGGGTTATACGATGAGAGAAGTCGTTGGGCGACACATTTTTAAAGAATACTTTTGGGCTGGAATGTTCTCAACACAAAGAAGTGAAAGTATGAATGTTTTTTTCATGGTTATGTGAATTCAAGGACAACTTTAAAATAATTTATTGAGCAGTATGAGAATGCATTAAGAAGTAAGGTGCAAAAATAGAATGAGGCAGATTTCAAATCCTTCGACCATTGGATTTCATGCCTTATTGATTATCCATTTGAGAAACAATTTCAAGATGCTTATACCACGGCAAAATTTAAGGAATTTCAAGAAAAGGTAAAAGAGAAGCTTTATTGTGCCATTGATTCAGTTAAAGTAGAATGTGGTTTTGAGTTGTACGGTGTTACACAAGATGTGTTTGGAGGGACTCGTGAAGCCACTTTTAGAGTTTATCTTAAAGAAGATGGCATATGAATGTGCCATTAAGTGCAACTGTCAATTATTTGAGTTCAAGGGAATATTATGTAGACACGCCCTTACGGTGTTGCTGAAAAAATGAGTTCGAACCTTACTGGATAAATTCAATATTCTTTGAAGGTGGAGGAAAGACGTGAAGAGGTGTCATAAGAAGGTTAAGATAATATACTTCAATTGGACGTTGAATCTGGAATATGAACGTTTTGATAGATTGTGCAACTCTTTTTATGAAGCGGCAGACTTGGTGATAGATAATGAAGATAAGAAAAAACTTGTTATGCAATGCATTAAAAAGCTTGTTAATGTACTAAAAATAGATGATGAAATGTGTGGAAGTAATCAGTTGACTCCTTCCAGAGAAGGCACCCAAGTGGGTAGTGGTTGTAAAAAAAGTAACAATATTCGCAGTCCTTTGTCAGTTCATTATAAAGGTTAACCCCACTTTAAAAGGCTTCAGTCTAAAATTGAGAAAGTTGTTAGAGGTATAAGAGTGAGGAAAGGGAAAAAGAAAGAGAAAGAGAAAGGGAAAAAGAAAAGGAAAAAGAAAGAGAAAGAGAAAAGGAAAGACAAGGGTTGAACATGACATGGATTTCACTAATTTGGTAAACCATTTTCTTTAATTTTTTCAAATGTAAAAACTTATTTATTTAGATTAAATTTCTTATTTTACTGCTTTTTATTTTGTGTAGAGTGCTCAAGGTGACCATTTTGTAAGCGTACTCAATAACAATTCCTAAGTTGAACATGGTTCAGAAGACTACATGAGACATGGTGCAATAGATCTTAATTTACAGGTTTGTCACTAATTTATATGAATAAACCATATTCTTAGAGGCATTAATTTATATGTATGATCATTATTTTAAACATTTCAGGTTAGAGACTTCTAACGTAAATCTGCAATCATCACATGTTGATGACTTTTCATTTGTCACAAATCATGATGTCTGTAATGGAGGGGGTTTCCCCATTCATTTTCAGGTATAATGTCCTATTTTACAGCTTTTTTTTCATTTTGTGGTGTCTTATTACGTATTATTTGTTGCTGAAAACTACCATTTTATTTTTTTGTTGCAAGATTACTATAACCCATATTGGAGGAGTTATGAAGGATGTGATCCGAACAATATGAGCGGATAATTTTATAGGTACACATTAGTGTGAGTGTGAGGACTAGTGTAGACTTTTTGTTGGCTTTGCTTTGATTTGGGATATATGTGTTTAATCGTATGTTTTGTAATGACTTGAGTTATAATCTAGTATTGCAATGGGTTCTAGTTACTTTGTTGCTTCTTTTTATTCCTTTCAAAATTTAGGTTGTTCGGAAACTAACTAATTGAATTCTGAGATAGAGAGGAACTTCATGGGCTTGAATTCTAAAGATTATGTTACTGTCATTTCCTTTTGGAGTTTTACCTTTAATGCATATGTTGCTCTAAACTTTCTTAAGTTCTTAACATTGAGGAGTTATTAATTTATAGGCTATAGCCATATGTTTATTGGGTGATATTTAATATTTGTGTTGTTGTAAGCTAGATTAAAGTAGCAGTTTTTGGTAGGGGAAGACCAAATTATGGTAGTAAATGATCTGTAAATTATGGTTTTCTTTAATTTACTTATTTAAGAAGTTTAGCTTAGCTGGCCAAGAAAAGAAACAGAGTCCAAGACCTATTTAGATGCATATCATTGTTGTTATGTTCCTGAACTATGGTATTGCATTGTGGTTGCCAATAGTAGATACTAATAAGGCTCTACACATATTGCTTGAGTAACTAGCAAATAAATCACAAATATTGCTCGAGTAACTAGAAAATAAATCACAAAAGATCAAACACAAATAAACTCCAAGTTTCACTACTTAATAGTCTCATTACATTAATAGTTTCTTTCACAACTTCACCTCCATTACAACTTCCAATAAAAGACAATTAGTTTTTCATAATAACAAACAAACAGAGAAGAAGTATTATAAAAACTAATTTCTTCAATAATTTCATTTCTTGTCTCATTTCAATTATAGTAGGATCATGCATAATGAAATTATTTGGCAGATGCGATTCAATAGTTGTTGATGATTTTTTTTTTCATTTATAGCTTTGCATCATCCCAAGAAACCGCATTTTCCATTCGGGAATGCATAGTAGATTCGACATTTATTTCCTTCCATTCTTGTTGGAGCGGGTAATTTTACAAATCGCAAATTGTCCATAATGACATTGCTTGCTTTGAATCCTTAAATCAAATTCGTTGCTCTCTCTACCATGCTTCCTGATGCCATGTTGTCTTTCTACAAAAATGACAAATAAACAAAATACAAAATATATCACGGTTTCTTTCTAAACTTTTCTTTAAAGCCTGAAAATAGAACTTGAAAAGAACAAAGCAGATAATGAACAGAAGAAGCTTGCACAACCCTGAAGAATTCAAATTCCACTGTACAAAGAGAGCAGATAATGAATCCATTAAAGAGAAGACACAGTCAAGAACAAAGTTTTTAAGAATAGATAACTTGTTTTAAATTTTTTTCCTTCCTTTTAATCTAATTCCTCTTCCCAAGTTAAAACTAGTAATAAATTATTCAACCCAAGTGCAGGTCCATCACAATGATACCAATTTCAATAAAATTCACCCAAAATTAAACTAAATTAGAATAACAAAATAGATCAAATTTCTCAAGAAATAAACAAACAGAAACATACTAAAAAGGTCGAAATCAAGACCCAAAACAAGAGTTTTTCAAAATTGTCACCAAAAATAAGAGTTTGCACAAATTTTAGGATTTTAGGAATTTAGGCATCTTAGAGAGTTCGATTACCTCGGAAAAGGCTAGGCGAAAGGTTGGGTGAAGAACGAGTAGGAGCAAAAGACGAAATGAATTGGGCGAGGCAGCGATTTGGCCACAAAGAGAGGTTGCTTGAGAGAGAGAATTTTTCTTCAAAAAATTGGTAAAGCAACAAGAGAGAGAGAGAGAGAGAGATGGATTGCTACCTAATGGTTTTTTTGACTCAGTTTGGTATGCTGATGTGGCTGTGCCACATCACAATGTCGCAAAAAAAGACACTAAACAATGTCGCCCAAGAATTATTCATAACTATAAGAACTACTGAAAAAGTATGACCTATAGGCTCTCCCATTAAAATATATATACAAAACCAATATTAAAATATATTTAAAAAGAAAATCTGATAAAAAAAGAAGATAAAAAAGTACTATTAACCCCCTTTTTGAGTTATATTCATTAATCAATCATAAAAGAAAGAGAAAAAGAAGAAAAGAAGTTGGGTTGAGGAATGGTCAACTCATCAGGTTAAGACTACAAGTTCAAATATTGTCTTCGTCTAAAGAGTAAATACTATTGTCGTTTTCTAGTTATACTCTTACCTTTTATGGCAAGGTTGCGACACTTTTAGAAAATCCATGAGGTTGTGATATAAAATACTAAGCACTATTCCATGTCGTTTCTACTGGCTGTATGTTTAGGCTGAACATCAAGATGTAGTCCTGGACCTCTTATAGCTATAAGGAAAGTCATAAGTGATGACATCCAGGGTAAAGACACCTCATTACAGTCTAGCTGATTATCCTATAGAGGAAGAATGATTTTTCAACTATATGACAACTCTAGTCATTTTTATACGAAAAATATTTCCTATTTCTTGAAGGGAAAGAACGCCTTTCTTGAATAGGCAAGTTAGGGATCTACTCAATTTCAAACAACCAATTATGAAAATATTCGTAGTTCATAGTTTTTTTACTAATTAGAAATTAAATAAATACCTAGGATTTTCCATTATTTTGAGCTTAAGTCAAAGCGTCCTTTCCCATCATTAAATGGAAAAAAAGACTACATCCTAAAGGCCCTAGCTTGGATATCCCCTAATTTTATGCTTATCTAACCTGTTCCGGAATGACATACTTTCCCATCATGTTTTTCGTGATTCTTCTATAGAAAAAGAATAGATCCCTAGCTTAATGTATGAACTGAAAATCCTTCGTTACACTCAGGCTTTGAAGCTTGCAAGAGAGTGCAACCTGAGTAGGTTGCACGAACACCCTCACCCTGGGAGCTGCTCGACATGAGTCTTTCCCGCCACCTAAAGCAGAAGGAAAGACGTAATTCAAATGAAACAGCTCCCCAAAGGGAGAAACTGGTCCTCCCCGAGGGAGGAGGAGCGCATCGAAGGAGGGGATATCGTTAAGAAGTTACAGTTACAAGCGCGCGTGTTAGACCCCAAATTTTATGAATAAAAATTTAATTTCTCAAAATATTTTTTTTAATATTAAGGTGTGACTTTGATATAATGTTATAGTTATGGATAGTATTTATAAATTTTGTAAAGTATGCAAGTTGTCATAAAATATTCGTTTTGTCGGGAAATATTCTTTTTGTCTGGGAATATTCGTACAACGACACAATCATTAGTGGACCCCACAACGGAAGTATTGTCGGAGTTAGAAAATGACATAAATATCTTTTTATGAAAATAACGGCGAAAGTTTTACCGTTAACTGTTGGAATACCCGGTGATAAAAAGTACATTAATACGCGTGGTTGCATAGTAACACAATGTATTGTACAATATCTTTGATTATTGATACTTACGTGAGAAGTCACTCAGTTGTACTCAATTATTACCATAGTAATTGCTACATAATATCTCTCATATTATCGATTTAATTATTGTCATGGTATCATCTGCATAATATTTTATATTATTAAATCAATAATTAAGACGACAAAGTTATTCATATTATTATTTGCAATATTGATGATGTCTAGAAAGTTCTGTCGAGGAAAGGGGTTTGATCACCTAATTGCGCGTCAATAGAGAGAAATACTTATCGAAAAGCCCCCTCTTTCCTGAGAATGATCTGGTTGTTAAATATTGTGAGTTATAATATTAATGATGAATAAGTTCGTGTTGATTAAAGATGAATAAATTCGTGTTGATTAAAGATGAAATTTATATTTACATTGTGTTGGGATTATTAGTATTAGTGGAAATCGACATTTATTTCGATAATAATTGATTTCTGGAGGTTAAATTGACCATTCGGGTAATTAATCGGATAAATGAGCAATTAATTGCTATTAGTTCACATGCATAAAACTATTTGTTCACATGAATGGAACTATTAATTCACATGCATGTACTATTGATTCACATGCATGTACTATTAAGGGAAGTGGCGCAAGTTTGATAATACTTGTTGGATTAAATTAAAAATGGAGGAAAAGATAAAGGTACAATACTATAATAATTCGAGCCCCAAAACGTGTAATTATCGAAACTATGTTTTTCTATAAATAGAAGCTCATTCTTCTTTCATTCTCACCAATTCACTAAGACCCACAAGAGCAATTATAGACGTTATAAAGAGAAAGAAGAAGAGTATTCTGATACTTCACTATTCTAGTATACAGTCTTCTTTTAAGGTAAGGGGTATTATTTCTTTCGTATTCGTAAGGGATATTATTTTTGTTCAATATCCGTATGAAATATTATTTTCTTCCATACTCTGTAGTATGTAAGTAATATTATTTCGTTTCGTATCCCTATTTCTACACTCATTTTGTTAAAGTATTGCTTCTATACTCTGTGAAATTAGTAGAATATCCTTGAAATTTGTGCTTCATCTAGTATCGTTTCACAAGGATATTTTTCTGAACATTCTTGTTAAATTTTAAACTTTTCATGCCGGAGTACTATTCATGGATACTATTCATTTATACGGCACTATTCATATATACAGTACTATTCACAGAGTACTATTCGTGGGTACTATTCATAAGTACGGTACTATTCAAAAAGTAATATTCATAAAGTACTATTCATGAAGTACTATTCTCAAAGTACTATTCACGGGATAATATCACTCGGGTACTATTCACCTGGAGTACTATTCATGACAAAAGTTAATTTCTTTTCGGTCCAAATTATTTTTGATACAATATTATTCTTGAATTTTACTTCACAAAGCAGTATCATGTTGACAATTTGGATATTATTGAATTCTATATAAATTAAATTATAAATCTTTAAAATTTATCATTGCTTTCTTTTAATTGAATTCTTATATCATTGTCATCATCCTCATACTTATATTGTGATGAAAGTCTTGTGGCTTACGTGCATAGACGGACTATTGATTGGTACGATTATGACCAATGATTATTCGGTATAATTATGACCGTAATGTTACAAATGATGTGGTAAAAGTCCTCATAGGCCCGTAGTGCATTGATGGACAGATGTTGGTATGATCATAACCATGCGTTCTCTTCGGCCAATGGTGCAAAGATGAATTGTTGTTTGACATGATCATGACCATTGATGAAAACACGAATATCTTTGGCCCGTAGTGCATGGATAATTTATTGTCGTGATACTAATGAATATCCTTAGCCCGTAGTGCATGGATAATTCAGTGATGTAGATTATTTATTAAGTTAAGTCTCAGCAATAAAATTGATGGTAAACTTTAAAATCATAGAAGATAGTAGATATCATGTTCTACTTGACTCTTCTAATGGATTGCTTATTCCGCTGCAGTTGTTGATCTAAAACCTGTTGTCTATTGTATTCTATCAGTTGTTATATTGTTGAAGGCTAAGGATAATTTATTCTGCATTATCTTAGTCATAATATTTCTTACTGGGCTAGTTGAGCTCACCCTTTTCTTTCATTGTTCTCTTCAGAAAATGAGAATATAGCTGGGACGAGTCGGAGAATGGAGTGATGGTCCAGGATAAGTGGCTATTGTAGTCCTCACTATTCTATAAAATAGTGTGATAATAATTGTAATGAGGACTCCATTGAGTGTGGATATTGTCTAGACAATATTCGTGTTAAAACTCTCAGCTTATGTTTTGTCTTATTGTACACGACGGTTGTATAATTAAGTTGTATTTGTATTTTGTACCAAGTATTTGACGACCAAAGATGGGTGATGTATACCTATTTTGGGGGCGTCACAGCGCACATCCGCGTGAAAGCCAAAATCGCACCCCTCGTTGATTGTACGGGTAATTAACCACTCTCTCTCCGACCCGACTATTTCCTTATAGGAAATAGAGTACGGGTCGACCGTATGGAGCCATCGTCAAGTTTAGGTATAGCTATGAAGTTGCTAAGGAATCTTCACGCCCAATGTCTACCATGGAGGAAACAGGTAGGTCAACCTACCCCAGGCTTAGCGCGTACGCTGCCCTATGTATTTCTGGCTTCTTGAGGCAACTGTTGTCGTCTTGTCTTTTATTATACCGCCAATATATCGGAGATAACCGCTACAATGTGATGATGATTCCGGTACAATCCTTCCATCAGTTGAGCAGCTGACAGAAGACGATATATGGTTCAACGGTCATTAACGACAATTTCGAGTTTGAGTTCTTGTTCTTCTTTTTTTTTTTGAGAAACAAGGGCAACTAACATCTCCGAAGAAAGTTGGTGTCTCCCTCGAAGGGAGACGAACGTAGCGAAGATGGAAAAATGATTCTTTCTGTATAAGCCCTTTTATAGCTTTCTATTAGACTTGCTAGACAGGGGATGCTTTGCGAAGTTTGTAATTTTAATTATATAGTTGATTTATAACTATTTAATTATTTTAAAAAATTGAACTTTCTGAAAATGTACAATTGTGTGAAAGTGGACATAAAATTTCTTTTTACTATCATTATATTTTCTTCAATTCAAATTATAAAAATTATTATTGACATTTAAAAATCAAATTTAAAATATATTTAAATTCAAAATTAATAAGAATTTTTAATAATTACAAAATAATAAGTATTAAAGTTATTAATATTTTATTAACTGAAATTAAATCAATTTTAATTTTGAAAATATTTTAAGTTAATTTTAAAACTATTAAGTTAATATATATTTTATGTTACACATTTAAAATTTAGAATATTACAAATTAATTATTAGGATCAAAGTCCAATGAGACGTGTGTGTGAGGGAGTAGAATGTCACCACGAACAGTGGGAAGCACTCTTTGTCGTAAACCGTTAGATTAACGTTGATCCAAGCCGGGCATTCAAATTTTAATTAATTAATTTGACCGTTAATAGGTGGTCTCCAATTATATTCAAAAATTGAAATATACTGGGAATAGAGAGAACAAAGTTAAGTTGAAGGTAGAATAAATATTTAGAGAGAGAAAGTGTAGAGAGAGAGAGAGTGCCGACTGGGTTAGAAACTAGAATCGATCACTGAATTACAGTATTGGAGATGTTTTTGGCCATAATTAATCACCAAGAAGAAGAGGAAGAAGAAGGAATCGGCACTAAATTACTGAATTACCCAAAGTAAGAAGAGGTATTGTCTCTTTTTTTGAGTAATTTCTACTTTCAGTTGATGGTACTGTTTAATTGGGTTTCTTCCACGATTTCTTGTCAATTTGAGTTTCTTCTTTGTGTTTCTTGTCTAATGTGGGTTTAATTTGGTTCTTTAGAATCTTCACTGAATTACCCAAAAGAATAAAAAGGTTTTTCAATTATTTGAGTGATGTCTACTTTATGCGTACTGTATAATTTGGGTTTGATTGTGTTTCTTCCACGATTTCTTGTCAATTTGGGTTTCTTCTGTGTGTTTATTGACTAATTTAGGTTTAACTATTTTTCTTCAGAATGGTCACTTTATTACCCAAAAGAAGAAGATGGTTTTTCGATTATCTTAGT